>JAVTVY010007775.1:0-45145 GCA_036873755.1 Hanleya hanleyi
TAGACGGGTATATTGGCTTAATATTTCCGGTTTTATTAAAGCAAAACATACGGATATAAAGGATAAATTTAGCGGTTAGTGGGAGTTGTGGCTTTATTTGTAAATAATTAGGAAAATTTGACAGAATTTTTCGGGTTGATTCGAGTGAAGTCCGTGCAGGACAATTTTAGTTTCAATTTTCAAACCATGATATAGAAGGTAGAATAGTATATTATTGTTTGAGATAGAATAGAAAACGCCGGAATAAAACTCTGGATTAGGAGCAATTTCGGTGTCCCGTATTTGGTGGTATTGAACCTGATCATTTGGGGTTTATTTTTATATGAGTAAACCGGCTCACTTGATGTGAACAATCGGGAAACCTAGTCGGGTATTACAAGAGTAGTTTCCCTTGGTCTGGGAGTTGATTCGCCGGGCTTCCTGTTGTCCACGGAGTACGGCCTTTAATTCTAAATTAATTAGGTTATTTATTTTCTTTGGTTCCTAATATTCGGCGGTTATTTTGTTTTCTAAATGTATAGTGCAGTTAGGGATTAGGAAAGTTTGAGTTAATATAAATATATAGGGCTGGCCTCAGTGGACCCCTCCGGTTGAAAATGGTCTTAAACTTTAATATGCTGATTATATAGGCATTATTTGATTTTATAATTTGAAGTATTGTGGTGTGAAATCATTTCACATATCATTTCATAACAAAACCTTCATCGATCATTGTGTGTTTATCATGTGTGTTGCTTTCTGTGTTGCGTGTTAATGTGTGTATGTATGCAAGGTTGTGTTTTTGTGATTTGATTGACATCATATTAATTAGGATAGATTTCAGCTCTCAATTAAATCCTTTATACAGTATAATCCACCTAAAGAGCCAACATTCAATCTTATTCTGATACTGCTAGTAGGCATAAATGTTTGAAGAATTGGCAAATACTGTTATAGTAATCAACCATTACCTTCATAGTAATAACCAGGGATTCTGATTCAAATCATTTGATTGTATGATATGGAATGAAATTTCTATTAAATAACTTTGAGGGGTTTAAATGGATTGAAAATTATTTATAATACAACTCTAGTGGCAGAGTAGGAATTATCTTGGAGATTAAAAGAGTAGTGTTCCCTGACTAAAACATCTTCAGGTTGTAAATTGGCTCGTTGGCTTAGTGATAGGTTTGTTTCTGACAAGGATCCTGTCGGATTCTGACTTTGGCTGGGCTGGGTGGTGCTTAGTTGGTTCGTCGTGATATAGCTGAAATATTGTTGAAAGCGACGTTAAAAGCTATTCACTCACTCACTATTAACTCCTCGATTTAGTACAATTTAAAAATCAATTTGCTAACTGGGGTGTATTCTCCTAAACACAAGAGATAATAATAGCTGTTTAATTATAATTAGCAATTCAAATATTTTCTATTACATTTGGCACATCTTCAGTCGGTATTTGTCCAATTTGGATTGGTTGAGTAATTGAAGTGGACTGATTCATACTGGTTTTACTGGTAAGTGCCAGTTAGTGATATTAGTCCTCGGTCGGTATTTTCCAGTTTAAATTTTATGACTGATTGAGGTGAACTAATTCATACTAGTTCTACTGGTAAGTAAGTGCCAGCTAGTGACATTAGTCCGCGGTCGGTATTTTCCCAATTTGGATTGGTAAGTGATTGGAGTGAACCGATTCATACTGGTTTTACTGGTTGGTAAGTGCCAGTTAGCGACATTAGTCCGCAGTCGGTATTTTTCCAATTCGGATTGGTAAGTGATTGGAGTGAACCGATTCATACTGGTTTTACTGGTTGGTAAGTGCCAGTTAGCGACGTTAGTCCGCAGTCGGTATTTTTCCAATTCGGATTGGTAAGTGATTGGAGTGAACCGATTCATACTGGTTTTGCTGGTTGGTAAGTGCCAGTTAGCGACATTAGTTCGCAGTCGGTATTTTTCCAATTTGGATTGGTAAGTGATTAAAGTGAACCGATTCATTCTGGTTCGGCTGGTTGGTAAGTGCCAGTTAGTGATCAGTCCTCGGTCGGTATTTCCCAGGTTGCATTTGGTAACTGATTGAGGTGAACTGATGCATGCTGGTTCTGCTGATTAGTAAGTGCCAGTTACTGATATCGGTCCTTGGTCGGTATTTTTCAGTTTGCATTTGGGTAACTGATTGTGGCGTACTGGTTGGTAAATACCAGTTACGCAACATTGTTTTCCATTTTTATTTTTCACTCCCCATCTCCGATCGGTATTTTCTAAATCGCTTGGAGAGGGAAGTTAACTGATACACGCTTGTTATACGGGTTGGTGAGTGCAGGTGGACATTGTTTATTTATTTATTTATTTATTTATTTTTTTTTTTTTTCTTCTTTTTCCCCCATCCCTATCATCGGTATTTGCCGACTTAAAGCGGATTGAGTCGGGCTGATACACTGTGGCGATACTAGTGGTGGATAGTGAATTAATGATTTGATTTTTGCAGTTGCCTGGTTGGTTAATGGTTGATATATTGGTGGTTGGATAGGACCTTGACGGCTTCGGGTGATATAGTGGAGAATATTGGTTATAATTTCCGTTGGCTTGTCTGCTCACTTCGATTCTTGACATGGCAGATAGTGAGATAGGGTCATTGAATGTAGCAATAGCTACAAGTGAGGAATTGATTCAATTGGAAGGTATTGGTGCAGCTAGGGCTAATGCATTAGTAGCTCTCCAAAGACCAGATGAATTGATTCCATTTGAGGAATTTCTGCAAGCAACAAAGTTCACAAAGGAATATGCCTTTGAGTTGTTGTTGCATGAAACCATAACTGGGGTAGAGATGCAGGGTAGTACACTCATGGAGTATCAATTAAAGCTTCAAGAAAGTCATCTACGTGGATTGGAAAAGAAATTTGTGGAAAATCGTGTGTTCTTGGAGAGTCAATTGGCCACCAAGGACCACGAGATACGGAAATTTATTAGTGATTTTTCTAGCAGGAATAATCAATGGGAAGAAGTCATTCAGCGCCTTCGGAATGAAGTAGAAACAGTAGTTGATCAGCATCAGGAATTGACTGATCGAGTAGGTGAAATAGAGAAAAAGGTTGATACTCAAGGCCTTCAATTGACTCAAGTGGATATTAAGGTTGAACAATTAGGTCAACAAGTAAACACGCAAGTAGGTGAAGTGAATGACAGAGTAGGTGAAGTGAATGACAGAGTAGGTCAAGTGAATGATAAAGTAGGTGAACTAGGTCAACAAGTAAATACTCAAGTAGGTCAAGTGGATGGCAAAGTAGAACAAATGGGTTCCGATATAAGAACTGTCGTTGCATTATTAAGTAACCGTGGGGGAGCATCAGAGAGTTCATTACAGGTAACCTCTGAACAGATAAGGGACGCTCGTCAGGCGGACCTAGCAGGTAATGCTGACACACCTCAACAGTTAACTGAAAGGGGTAGGGAAGAGGTTCCAAATCGGTCGAATACAGTTCCGGTTCCAGCAACGCCATCGCCTGCACCAGTAAATACATTCCATGCTCGGTTGAACGCAGTTTCGGTTCAGTCGAGTGATCATGTTCAGGTGAATGTGCCACCTGCACCTGTGAATGCTCCACGTGCAGGAGTGGAATTAAATCCACTAAATAATACCTTTCCGGTCGGCGAGGTTGTTCAGCAAGAGCCAAGGCAGGAGCCGGCTCAGCAACATGCCGATGAGAGAATATTGGAGGATACCACTGTCCCTACGGCTGTGCTGGACAACTCCCAGACTAGATTTATGAATGGACTTATGAGCGTAATGCCATCGACTAGTGTTTATGGTCATGGCAATCCCCCAGGTATTCGGGGACCAGTTCGTAATTCTGGCTTGCCAACTTCCGTTCATACGGGTCCAGCTCGAGGGACGGAGGTTGGTAGTCAAGAAGTCGGTACACAGGCCGTTCGATCAATAGGTGTGCATCGGAATGCAAGGACTTCGACTCCTGCTAGAGGTGATGCTGAGGCGGCCAGTAGGTATGCCTTACCTCCACCATTTAGCCATAGGGGGGTGAGGTATGATTCTCAACCGCAGCCCCCTGCGGTAATCAATAATAATGTAGTCCAAGCCCCTGTGCTGGCGGCAACGGATGATTTACCATCAGGAGCAGAAGCTGATACTGATGATAGTGGATGTAATAGTGGCTCCGGTTACTCCCGTGCATCGAGATCTCCGAGGACTAGGTCGACTAGGGGATATCGTAGGCGTAGCCGTAGCCCACATCTACCAAAGACCTTGGTGTTTTCGGGCGCAAAGGATACTTGGATTCCGTTTCGAATTAAATTCGAATTGGAATCCAAGATTAGGGCATGGAAGAAGAAGAAAGCTCTCCGAAAACTTTTGGAGTGCATGCATGGGAAAGCCATAGAGTATTTCCATGTGCAGTCCGAAAGAGACAAGGGAGACTTGGACAGATTAATGGAGAATTTGGAAAAGCGATACGGTATTCGCGAACCTCCGCAAGCAATAAGGCGGCGGTTGCAGGTTGAGGAACGGGGCCCTGATGATACACTCGAGGATTTTGCGGAAAAATGCAACTATTTGGCATTGAATGCCTATCCCGATGCCCCAGACAGTGTTATTCAAACTGTTTGTGTGGAGCATTTTTTGCGAGGATGCCGGGAGCGACAGGCAGTTGCCTTCGCAATGGAGAAAGAGCCACAAACAATTCAAGAGGCTTTGAAGTATGTGACTCTGTCTTTGCACAATCACAAGTCATTGGCTGTGAAATCTGTTCGGGCTGTGGGCCTGGATCAGAATACAGAGCCTATGATATGGGCAACTGATACCGAGAAGCAGTTAAGTGAGGAGTTGAGGTCAACTATAAAGACCTTAATTGGGGAATGCATCCAGGGGAAAGTGAAGGAGTCTCTCCAGAATTCGAGGACCCCGACTGCTATTACCTGCTACACGTGCGGGAAAGTGGGACACAAGAGTTCTCAATGTGCACAGTCCACGAGAAACGCGAGACCTCAATTACGGTGCTATAGCTGTGATGAGATCGGTCACATAAGCCGTAATTGTCCAACCCGATACTCGCAGGGTCCTTTAAACGCACAAGGGCTGGGAACGATGGCCGGTTCTCAGCGAGGCTCTGTGACAGAGAGAGATGTTTTAGAGACTCCCGCTGTGGCGATCCGGGATGTTGCTCTATCTCGTTCTCCTGGTTGGACTATGACCGTCCCAGTGCAAGTTGGCTCGACGCCAGTCAAGGCAGTGGTCGATACAGCTGCACAGGCCACAGTGATGAGTTATGAATTATACTCTAAACTGGGGTTACAAGGAGTGTCGTCATCTCCTGTTCGGTTAACGGGGGCGTTCCAGGGATCCTCTAGTATGGGAATGCTAGTTAGGCAGGTACCAATGTCAGTGCTAGATTTTCATTGTACCTGGGACGTCGTGGTTGCTCCATTGGTTGATGACCTTCTCTTAGGATTTGACTTTCTGTCTGCCAATAACTGTATTGTGGACTTCAATAAGAATGTCTTAGTTATCGGAGACAGAAAGGTGTCCGCGACCTTGAAGTGTCATGGGGAAGGGGAACCACTGTCAATTAGTAGGGTTACGCTGGCCGAAACGGTAACTGTTCCTCCGCTCACCTCCCAGTTGGTTCAGGGAGTGATGCATGGTTTCGCGCCAGTTGATTACGTCTTGGAGCCTGTGATTGACCAGTCAGTTATAATGGTGCCCAAGATGGCAATTCGGGGTGCTTCAAGGGTCCCGATTTGCCTGCGTAATCCCTCTACATATGAGGTGACCGGGATAGCGCTGGAACTGGATGGGGTGTACAGCGACCTGAACACTGATACTGTTGCCAAAAAAGGGGAGCCTAGTATCCGGCAAGTGAATAGCGCTCCTATGGCAGATTCCCTACCAGAACCTTACCGCCCCTGTTCCAATGGTCAGGTGGAACGGTATAATCGTCTGTTGCTCCAGGTGATTCGTTGTTACCTGGAGAATAGGCAGATGGACTGGGATAAACACCTCCCATTAATCGGAATGGCTATTCGGTCTATGCCGAATCGCGATACCGGTTTCTCTCCCAACATGTTGATGTTGGGGCGGGAAGTCATTCTGCCAGTGGACATTCTATTGGGAGTAGCAGAGGTTAACATGCAAAAGTTCACGGGGGATGCTTACTTGGTAAACCTCTTGAAACATATGGAGGAAGTGCATCGCCTGGCCCGAGAACGGATTGGGGTTACTCAAAATAGACAAAAACGTACCTATGATCTGAAAATCCAATCCCGGACCTATGAGGTGGGGGATTTGGTTTATCGTAGGGACTTAGCCGTCAAAGTTGGACAGAGCAAGAAATTGCGACCAATCTTTGCGGGCCCCTTTGTCGTGAGTAAGGTGTTATCCCCATGTCTGTACCGGGTGGAGAGCAGGAGGAAGTCCCATGTGTGGCATCATGATGTTTTACGTCAATGCCAGGACAGGGACATCCCTCTATGGGTACGACGGAGACGTTACGCTGTACTGAGTTTAGTTAGGGCATCCGACACGGGAAAGTCTGGATCAGGACAAGTACCAAGTTTAGAATCCGTAAAGCTTTCTTCGGGGGAAGTCACCCATGACACGGGAAAGGCTGGACAAGGACGAGTACCAGATTGGGTATCAGTGGAGTCTTCCCCTGAGGAGGGCATACAACCTGTACTGCATGCCCCTGGTGTTGAGGAGGATTCCGTTCCTCTCGGTCTGACAGATGAAGTTCCGGATTGGAACTTAGACTTATTGTTTGCGGAACCGCGAGAAGTTAGGAAACCGCGACCGGCAAAAGTGCACGAAGATACCACTTCGGTTCTACCGATGATAGAGCCTCGTGTTACACGAGGGGGTCGGAAGGTTCGAAAACCCCAGTTTTTGTCCGCATATGACTGCTCCTAGATAAGGTCTAGGGTCATGTTAGAAGTTTCTTTGGTGTTGATGCTAGAGGAAAAGGATAATCATGCTATGCTATGTCAGAAGTGAGCAGACTCGTCCAAAAGGTCCTAGGTGCATCCTGGGTCACAAGTCACAAGTGTAATTTGGGAAGATGCATAATTAATAATGAAAAAAAAAATTATGTGTAGCCTGCTTCCAGTGAAGAAGTGGAGTAGGTTAGAGGAATTAGGGCAAGTGAAGTTGGGATGTCTTGTTGTTGTTGTGCAAGATGTCATTGGTGATGTCATATTTGTCATATAGATTGTGATTGGTGACGTTATTGTCTGTGATGTTTTGTTGTTGTGCAAGATATGTCATTGGTGATGTCATATTTGTCATATAGATTGTGATTGGTGACGTTATTGTTTGTGATGTTGTATAGAAGTCATTGTCTTGGGCGCCCAAGTTGTTTGGTCTGTGTGGTTGGATGTCGGGTTTTGTCGGTGTGTAATTAGTTTGAGTTGCTTTTGATGTGGTGGTGTGAGACATTTTGTTTTTTTTCTTTGATTTTCAGAAAAAAAAAGAAAAAAAAGGCCAATTATGTTCGGGGAAACAGGGGGGTAGGGGGGTGGATTGAAGGGGGGATTCTACGGCTGGGTTATGGGGGACGGGGTTATTTAATTTGGGGAGGGAGGGATGGCAGTAGGTAAGGGGACGGGGTTATTTAATTTGGGGAGGGAGGGATGGCAGTAGGTAAGGGGACGGGGTTATTTAATTTGGGGAGGGAGGGATGGCAGTAGGTAAAGGGACGGGGTTATTTAATTTGGGGAGGGAGGGATGGCAGTAGGTAAGGGGACGGGGTTATTTAATTTGGGGAGGGAGGGATGGCAGTAGGTAAGGGGAGGGGAATATTTGGGTGTGCCCTAAATTTTGTATGGCTGATCTGCTTGCGATACTGTGCCGCCTTGGGACGGCTGGTTTCCCGGTTCTTTGGTGAACAGTCGTGATATCAGTGGCTGGTTGGTCTCTGGCTGGGCGCGGGGATCTTTCTTTCTCTCTCTCTTTCTTTTGATTATCGCAGTGTTTCTTGTGGGCATTTGCCTTCAGGCTCCGGTGGTTTTTGGTCGGCAGCTTTCCTATTCTTGGTTGCAGCCCAGCTTGGAGCCGCCCGGCCTCTGTTGTCTTGCTTGTTCATTTGGACTCCTCGGGTCTGGACAACCCCTTGTGGGTTGCTCAGGTCCATCCGCCCCTGAGGGTGGTTGACTCATATTGCCACTTGGATGTCGTCCTCGGTCGCCTCCACGGTAAATATACCTTGGAGACCATCGGGGTCGAAGTCGGAACAGTACATCTGTTGCATACCTCGGTGGTAATGGAGCATGTGGTGTGTGATCTTGTTTTCCCGGGGAGCTGGAAGTCTAAATCTCTAACCGTGCTCCTCGGGGATCCAGGAGTACACGCCACATACGGACTGCACCCCCACCAGGTCGGCCGTCCTGTGGACCGGAAAACCAAGGATAAACTTCATCAATTTCTGCGGTCCCCAGGATGTGTTGGTCTGGGGAGGTCGGTCTGGACTATGAGGACCATGTGTCTGTCGTGGAGCGCCGGTGTCAGGCTGATTTCCTGAGGGAAATCATGCCATTGGCGCTCCCGCGAATCCTCCCGGTCGTCATTCATTGCCGGGAAAATACCCGGAGGAGTGGCTACCGGGATGGCGGAGGGCGGACCATGGCCCTCGATGATCTTCTGGGGATCTTGGGGGAGACGCTATCCGGTCCATGTGCATTGCTTCCTTGGGAGCTCTGCTGCCCTTGAGTCTTGGCTCGGGCGCTTCCCAAATGTAATATTTGAGGTGAGCGCCCGGGTTTTGGACTGCAGGGACACCGGGGCTGCTGTTCAGGGCTTGCCCATGGATCGGTTGATGGTTGAATCCGACTCGCCTTGCCAGTCTCCTCGAGGATTCCCGCGGATCAATACCCCCTGGGGTGTGTGGCCCGTTATTCAATGGGTGGCCGGGGTAAAAAATATGCCACCCCGGCTGGTCGCGGAGATAACCCGGCGGGACGCCTGCCGATTCTACCATCTTTCGGTATAGGGCGTTGCGCCGGGTGGTCACCGGAAGACGGGCTTAGCACTCCAGGGGAAAAACAGGCTTGGGATGGGTCTTGAGATGGGGGTCCTGGGTGGGGGGACGCTGGTAGGCGGTCTTCCCTCTGGGGCCTCGCATCTATTTCTCAGGACTCATCCCAGGGGAAAACAGATGGGGAGGGGGGGTGATTATTTTTTATCTTTTATTTTTTTTTTGAGAATGGGGCTTTTTGGAGGGAGAAAGCTAGTAGGCAGTTCTCCCTCTTTAGCTCCCTATTCTAGTGAATATTTTAATAGTTATTTTATTCACACACGCTGAGTACAAAAGGGGAGACACTTATTGCCTGTCATAGCTATAGATAATTAGCTTCAGCTTTTCATAATAGCTGAAAATAAATGGAGAGTTACAAGAACTTAAACTTTAAAGTTTTTCTCTTTTTTTTTTTGTCACCCTTTAGGATTACATAGCCCTTTTTATTGATAGGTGCCAATTCTAGGCCTAAATATTTGAAAGGCCGTTGAAGGATCTTAAAGAATTGGTGGGTTGGGTGACTTGTCAGCTCCGTGCTCAGCGTGTGTGGTTGGCTCCAGGCTAAATGGCTGATGAGCCATCTAAATTTTGAGGAGGGAGGGGATAAGGCTGCTAGGCCTTGGAGTACATTTCTTAAGGTTAATTTTTATGGGTAGCTTTTGGATTTTCCACTGGGGCAGCTAGTAGGCATGCCCCGGTGGGGGGGAAGGGGGGTGTTCAGTAGCCTCGCGGTCTGCTAACAGACTGAAGTTGAGGTTTAGAAAGAAAGAAAGAAATAGAGTATTTCTTTGAATCTGGGAAAAACAGTTTTAGTGTCTTTTAATAGTGCATCATTTTTTAGTGCAGAGATAGGCAAGTTTTTAGTGTAGGTATTTTTGAGGCTGGCGTAGCTTATTTGTAAGGCCAGGACATGCTAGGCAGAAATGCTGGAGTAATGGGAACTGCACCATTTTAAGGGTAGCATAAGGTTTAGGAATATTTGGGAGTTTTTAGGGACATATTTTGAAGTTAGGACAGTTAGGGTAGGGATAGGGCTGGATGTAAAACACGATAAAAGCAAAAGCTGGAAGGCTGAAAGGCTGGAGATAACCCACCCCAAAAATCAGGAGGGGGAAGGGTGTGGTAGTGGCCGCTGAGATCATGTTGAACCAGCGAAGATGGCCGGAATGTCCCGAAGACCCTCAGCCAATGAAAAGCTAGAAGGCTGAAAACGGGAGATCGGAGAGCCCGTGCCTATACTCTGGGCAGTCGACCACACCCAGCCGTACGAGACAGAGGTACGAGATACAGCCGGAGGGATTTGCAAGATCTGATATATACAGGTAAGCCTGCCGCATCTTCTCCCGGACCAGGTCCTACTTCAGTACGGCCAATGCGGTATAATTTAGCACTGCCAACAGTATATATATAGATCTGTGTAATGGGGCAATTAATCGCTCGTCTCTTTGAGGGACTCGAAGTGTTCATTTCGGCCCGTACTATTAAATATATTCCTGGTATTTAGCCAGTTGAACTAGTCAACAGTTCTTGGGAATAGTGGATTTACTCTATTCATTTATTGCAATTGGTGTCGTCGTATATACAGCATTATTGTCTTGTGATAAACGCGAAGTGTTATTAGTAGTGGCATTTTGGCCGTTCGTGGCCAATAGATTGGTAACAACCAGATAAATGGACTCGGTGATATTGAATGCAATTTGAGCCTGGCAGAGTTATACAATTGTCAAATATTTTTACTGGGTTATCATATGGAGCCTGTATATCGGGGAGAATCATATTTTTATGGAAGTTTTTGTCCATTGTCACTCCGGGTGTTACTGTGTGGTGTTGTCTATGTGTTTCTGTGCGATTGAATTGTATTGTTTCTGAGATTGACTTTTGTGTGAGATTTCTACTATGTGTTAATATTGATGGGTCTTTGGATTGGGATTGGAGATTTTGTCGACGTTTATGAGAAATCTGTAGTTGGAATACAATTGGGCGTTGGAATACAATAGTAAATGCTCAGATTGTTCGCGGGTCAATGTGACTTTGTCTTCTGCTAACGTTTTTCCCGTCTTGATAAAAGCGAAACCCGTTTTTTCTGTTTCAAGATATATATATATACATTTTTTGAACGGTTTGTCGGCTGTCAACTGGTCGGCTAAATAATATATATATATTGCCTACATTTTGGTTGTCCAATACATGATTCTGATTGCTCAGTTGACAGCTTGGGGCATTATCAGTCATGCGAGCCACATTCATGGCGACACCATGGTGTTGTCGCTGCCATATATTATAGTATTCATGGCGAAGCCATGGTGTTGTCACTGCGACAATAGTAATCCGACAATGCGTTATTAGCGCCTCGATGTGGTCGAGTTTAAAATCTAGTTTGTATTCTGTGTTGTATTCCTCCAGGCACGGGAAACTGTGTTAATTTAAGATTTATTTATGTTGAACACAGGTGGCCTGACTTTGTTTTTCGGGCACAATTGATAATTTATTTTTTCTTTTTTCTCCTCGGACCCACCCTGGGTTTCGTTAGTGCCCTATTCATGATTAGTCGTAAATTGAAATAGTGCAAGATTAACAGAGAAGTTGTAACAACGTGTTGACTGTGTGGTAACACGTGTTGCACTTGTTCTAGAGATGGGTCTTGTTCTTTTTCTTTTTTCCTAATGGATATGGCTGATTAGGCACAATTAATTTGGTTCATAAAAGTGTTTCGTCAGTTTGAACTCGAACCTGCACATGTTTAAATATTTGTTTTCATTCACTGAATTTGAGTAGTTGACACTGCTTTTCATTTTTCGTGTCCAATTTGGTGTTCCCTAGGGGACATAACGAGGTACACGGTCTTCTGCTTTAATGAGTTTCTGGAGTGGAAACTGAGTGTGAGGAGTTGACACTGCTATTTATTTTGGTGTAAGATTTGTTGTTTTGTAGTGGACATACCAATGTGGGCTGTCTTTCAGTTGCTTTAGTGAGTTTCTAGAAGGAAACTCACTGAAAGTCTGATATATTTGAATTTATTTGACTAGATTTTGATTGGGTATTCCTTATTTTTTTGGACTTGTTTGCATATACCGTATATCGTTCCACTTTTGTTAACATGGCAGATTTAGGGCCCATTGATGTGTCCGTGGCTACAGAGGAAGCACTGCAAAAATTGAAAGGGGTGGGGAGTAGTCGAAGTGCACGTGTGGTAGCCTTGCAGGAAGAGGGCAGGTTGGTTAATTTTAAGCATTTTATGCAGGCGACTCAGTTTAGTGCCGGGCATATAGCCGATCTAGTGCTAGAGGGGCAGATTATAGGTTTAGACTTGTCGGGAAGTCCGGAATACATTAATGCTTTGGTTGACCGTCGTTTTGAAGAAATCATTCGATCATGGAAAGTTGAAATAATGGCTCGAGTAGATGCATTGGATGTAGAAATGGGCCAGTTACATGATGATGTCAAGGCATACGAGCTCCAGATAGGCCAGTTGGATGAGAAAATAGTGGTACAATGTCAACAACTAGGTCAACAAGTAGGACAAGTGGAAACTAAAGTAGGACAAGTTGGTGGTAAGTTGAAGCAAGTTGATGATAAGATGGAACAAGTAGGTTTGGATATGAGGACTGTTGTTACATTACTTAGCGCTCCAAGCAGGGAGGGGTCAGAGATTTCATCACATGCGACGTCTGAACAGACAACGGGGGACGCTGGTCAGGCGGACCCAACTCCTGTTGTTCTGAATAATAGACATGAACAATTGATTGAGGGTGGGGGAGAGACTGCAAATCAGTTGAATGCAGCCCCTGTTCAACAAAATGAACCACATGTTCAAGTGAATGCATCAGCTGCACTTCCCGACCCCCCATGTCCAATAGATCTAAATGGAACAACAGGACTGGACGCTGGTCTGGCGTTTCCAGACGACACTAGGGATGTCAATCAGTTACCGCCCAGTGGCCACACTTCAGCTCCGAACTTCCAATGCCCAGTAAATAGGAATGAGTTGTTTTTAGACAATGCTATGGTAGGGAAACAATATCTTCAAGGGGATATAGATAATGGGAATCTGGCCGATGTGTCCGCTACTGATACCGAGGGGGAGGTTGAGGCCTCTCCTAGTAAATGTAGCGAATGCTCGTCCAGATCGAGATCAACCGAACGACATGTATCCCGAGAACGCTACCGTAGTCAAAGTCCCCGGCTTCCCAAGACTTTAGTGTTTTCAGGGACCAGAGGGGACTGGGTTCCATTTAGGGTTAAATTTAAGTTGGAAGCTGAAAGTAGAAAGTGGGACAAAGACCAGTGTCTTAGGAAATTAACAGACTGTATTCATGGCGATGCCATGGTGTTTTACAGTTATCAATCGGAGGCAGTCAAAGCCTCGTTTGATATGCTCCTCAAGGCAATGGAATGCCATTATAATAGTAGGGAACCTCCGCGTGCAGTTAGGCAGCGTTTGCAGGCGGAAGTGCAGGGTTCCGAGGATACTTTAGAGGAGTTTGCTTTTAGATGCGCTAGGTTGGCAAGGGACGGGTATCCGAATGCACCGGAAAAGGTTATGGAGTCGGTAGCGGTGGAACATTTTCTCAGGGGATGCAGGGAAATACAGGCTGTGAGATTTTCTATGGAAAAGAGCCCCACAACAATCTCGGAAGCCTTGAGTTATGTGAACTCCTCACGATATAATCTGAGGGAGTTGGATTTTCAGACGGTTACATGTAGGACTGTTAATGTCGATTCAGTGGGGGAGGCTTTTCCTGATGCTTGTAAGGCAGAAGGGGAAGGGATAAATAAGAGGTCCCCTCGCCGTCGGTCATCGCGACCCTTCCGTCCATCGCGACTCTGTTACTCGTGCCGTAAACCCGGCCACATAAGCCGTTTTTGTCCTACTAGACATGATTTAGATGGGTGGGCTGAATTAGCAACTGCAAATGACGGGGTGGGGTCGTCCACGAGAGACGAGGCAGGTGTTACTGAACTTACTGCAGCAGTCAGAGATGTTACACTGTCTCGTTCCCAGGGGTGGGCGATGTCCATTCCAGTTAAGGTTGGGTCTGTGCCGGTGACTGTTGTGGTAGACACGGCCGCCCAAGTCACCGTCATGAGTGAACATCTATTTGCTAGGTTGGGTCTTCAGGGGTTGTCGTCCTCGCCTATTCGGTTGACTGGTGCATTCCGAGGAATGACCAGTATGGGAATGCTAGTTCGGCATGTCCCATTGTCCATCTCCGATTTTCACTGTACTGGAAATATAGTGGTGGCACCCTTGGTTGACGACCTGTTGCTAGGCTTCGATTTCCTGTCAGCCTATGGATGTGTTGTAGATTTTAGGGATAAAACCTTGGTTATTGGAGACACTAAGGTTTTTGCAGTTTGAATTTTTATGGAATGGTGACTTGTCCAATGTGGGCTACATTTCGCTCTGCCAGTAACTGATAAATGGTGAAGTTAGTTGATGGGCCAAGGGTGACGCATTTTGTGTATGCGTCTGAAGCGATGTAGTATAGTGGCCGCTTGGTGGAGATATATGGTTGTGTACCATCACGTGTATGCAGTGATGGATATATTGTATTTGGTTTTGATTTTCTATGTGAAATTATCCTATTTGGGGGTTGATTTGATTTTGTTGTACAGGATGTTTGTTTGAGGCATTGTGGAATTCAAGAAAAAAAATATATAAAATTCTAGACCCAAACCGTTAATGTGTTCTGTAATGTAATGTGTATTTTGGAACTATTGGTGTGTGTTGGAGAACCCTCGTGTGTATTCGAAAGTTGGATGTTCGGAAATTGAGATGTTTGCTGCGGCGTTATACGTGTAGTGTGTTATGGGAGCATTTGGTGCGTTATGGTGAACTAGGTGTGTTTAAGTAATCTTTGTGAGGGAACCGGGTGCTGGACGCCTGGGTTCGATGGTTGCTGTGTGATTAGATAATTTCTGTGTGTGAAGATTCTGTGTGGTAGATATACGCGTTACTCGCGTTTTTATGTGACTTCTGTTGAGATTGTATAACTGTGTTCTTTGTGGGGTTTTCTGTGTGTGTTATGCTATGGGCACGTTCATGGAAGTTTATGTGGTGAAGTTAATATATGGAGTGACATGGAGAAAATACAGTATGAGAATATGTGTAGTGCGGGTAGCCATGCCGAAGACCTGGGGTTGAGGTAGACTAGTCCCTCTTCATCCCATGCCTTCGTCATGAAGCCCTGATGAGTTGTCTATCCGATATCTTGTAGTACCCGTTATAATTTATTGGGGCAGGATAGCTGAATATATACGTCATTATTCGATTATAGTCTCAACCCTGTTCTAGTTCTGAGCTCAACGATTTTGTGAGTGTGAGCTTGATATCTGTGGAGGTGTAGCAATTATGGTTATGTGTTTCCTCTGCAAACATTCTCTCTGGTGGGGTAGCTGTTTGCGAGAGCGTATGTACATTGGGATCAGTGGGCGTGTAGTGCACACACGTTTCTGACTCTTCGTGCGTACGCCCGTGAGGGGCCCTTCCACTCGAAATTGTTGGCTGCTGATGAAGGCGAGCCTTGAAATTATTAGGGGAGGGAGAATGGGGAGTTCAATATATAGTCTGGACAGCCAGTAGTTTAGAGGCTTGTTCCAGTAGTGGATTTTATGACGGACTGGTGCTTATTGCGGCCATGTAGCTGGTAGACTGGCCTGCCAATTTATAGTCTAGATATCAGTCCTGGTTTGGATAATGTTCTCGTATTTATTGCGGCCATGTAGCTGGTAGGCTGGCCTGCAGAGTATATTTTTAAGAATTAAAGTGAGCAGTCCCATGCGGCCGATTGTATTTATTTGGGCCGTAAAGCTGGTAGGCTGGCCCGCTGATTATATTTTTGAGAAATAAAGTGATCAGTCCCATGAGACTGACCATTTGAACGAGATTTTTAGTGGGTTTGGGTGTAATTATAGACAGTCTGGTAATAAGACTGCACTAGTGGGATGGTTTACCATTTTATTGAAGTTGGGTATTTTTAGAGAGCAGTGTACTTTTGTACACTGCATGTTACGGATTTTGACACATGTGATATAACATGGAGAATTCACGTCTTTGTCTCGCGTTTTAGTAATTATTGGCAGCGCTAGAACAGCGGTTGCCTGCGACGAGAAGGGTTCTATCTAGGCGAAGTAACACCTTCGCCAAAAAGAAAACGGGGAGGGGTGTTGCAGGGATAGCTTTACGATCCAAACTGCTAGCCCTGTTACCTCGAAATAAATCGTACATGCCAGGAGATTGCTCCAAACCGGTCTGGGCCAGAACCTAGAACTTCAGCAATCTTCGTGCATGCTCTGAGATCGCCAGACTGGGTTGAGCTTTAGGACGAACGAGACATACTATATAGAATTCGGGTTGGAATGGAGGGAAGATTTTAATGGGGGATATTTTAGGCCTATATCGCAGTAGGTGTTGCTAGACTAGGCACACACCTAATGCTACTACAATGTCAAGCCAGTGACATTGTTCCATGGTGAACGGTCAAAATCTGGGCGCACAGGCTGTTTACAAAACTACCACGATGAACACCCACTGCAAACCTACCATCAAAGTCAGTTGCACAGCATCATCAAACATAATGTACTTCAAAATGTACTTCATTTTACGCGAACATATCGTAACTAAACGACATTATGAAATCACGGGTAAATGGGTCCTCAACTCTGGCCAAATAAATGGCCAGAACACTGAAAATAAATCCAAGGGTGCAATGTAGAGTTCATACGAATTTACAAACCCCTCGGGGTTTTCATCCCGCCACTATTATATTTTGTTTACTAAGCATTATTGTTATTCACGGTGAAATAAAAATCAAATCAAATAAAAAACGAATGGGCCTGCAATGATTTGTATTATCAGATATCCGATGGCTATCCTCGCTGTAAAACTATAGTAACAAATCAGCGTGCTTTTAATGGAGGGCATGTAGATTAGAATTCAGGCAGTCCGTGCACGTGTTAGACCACCCGTTGGCAGACTTTTATCGGTATATACAATCCACCCAGGGAACAGCAGTAAGAGGAGCCGGGGCAAATCGTACGAAACACCAGTGTACACCATTTCATAGAAATGACAATACATTTAAATGATTTCTGTGTCAGTGATGTGGAAGCTGGATTTTTTTTCAAAAGTAAGCTTATACATCTCATTTTGTATATCTTAGGAATACATGTACATGTATAAGTAGGAAGAATTGGTGTGCAATTTAGAGCCTGTTTTTGGTGTGAGTTTATGTCATGATACATTAACTATATAATGCCTTTTTTGACAAAGCTATTTACAATGTAATAATTACATTATATGGAGTGGGACAGCAGCATTGTGGTAAACCCTCACATTCGTATGCACATATAAGAATATAATGACACATGTTTCCAATCATACACATTTAATACTATATAATAATGTGCACTGGTAAAGACTGGCATACTACAAACTGATTAACAAAAACTACAAACAAAATTCAATTAGTTCAATGTGTGGACACAAATATGGTTCATACAAAAGCTTTAGGGTAAATCCCATGATGTGAAATATGATGATTTGATAGAAAAATTGAAGCAGATGGTGTCCTTCATTTAAGGTGACATGCAATTCAAAAGAAGTAGGGGTTCAGTACTGCGGGGATTTCCCCGTAAGTAATTTAATAGTGTACTATCAAACTATTAGTAATTACTATAAAGGAGTATATTGTAGGTGATTAGGCATGTGAGTGTATATACAATGTACAATGCATCTCATACTTAATAGTAGGTTAATATCTCATATAAGTTATATAAAATTAGAAACTGAAATACGAGGGCATGGGGTCGGGCAATGCATTGAATAAGTGTAGCATGATGTAAGCTCATGAAACATATTCCGTTATGAAGTCAGACGAAGCTTAGCTTATGAGACAGAGGGTGGAGTTCAGAGCTCCAATGATGGGGACATGCTCCACAGGGTAATGAAGGGATTTAATTAAGTGAAGCATAATGTTATCTCCTGGAATATATAGAGCATGTGGTCAGGCAAAGCTTAGTTTAGGAGATATAGACTGAGGCTGAGGGATGGAGACATGCTTCAGGGGTAACTGATGGGTGGGATAAGTGTAGGATGATGTAAGCTCCCGGAATATATGATGGTATGAGGTCAGGCGAAGCTTAGTTTAGAAGATAGAGGGAAGGGCTCGGTGTCCCTGGAGTGGGGACATGCTCCCCGAGGGTGTACAGGTAAGCTCCTGGAATATATCAGGGTATGGGGTCGGGCGAAGCTTAGTTTAGGAGATAGAAGATGGGGTTTGGTGCCTCAGGGGTGGGGATATGCTCCTGGGGTAGCGAATGCAACCCCTGAGGCACCGGATGGGTTGAATAAGTGTAGAATAAGTGTAGAATAAGTGTAGGATGATATATACTCTCAGAAAATATGATATAATATTGAGTGAAGATTATATTGGAAGATCGAGAGTAGGTCTCTGTGCCCGGGGGATAGGGACATGCTTCCCAAGCGTAATGGATGGATTCAATAAGTTTAGCATGATGCAAGCTCCTGGAAAAAAAAAATAAGGTTATGGGGTCAAGCGAAGCTTAGTTCACAAGATAGAGAGTGGAGCTCGGGACATAGCCTGCCGAGGGTAGTGGATGGGAAGTGTAGCATGATGGAAGCTTCAAGAAAATATCGGGGTATGTGATCAGGCTTAATTTAAGAGCCCATGATTCGATACCCAATGCCAGACTTATTCAGCTGTTCTATGTCACATTCTATCATGTAAGGGAAAACTGCCGATAGCTTAAATAAACATACCCAACGTGATGTCAATAACAAAATTTGAGCTGCTGTATGAATAAGCTTAATTACCTTGTCTGCAGATTGTCGAACACCTGTCTAATTTCGTAATACAAACCACATGGATTGAGTCAGCCAATCAATATTCTCTGTTGAAATATTTGTCTGAAATTGTCGTTCCAGAACACCTTTTCCATATTTATTTAAGATCAGGGAGTATGTTTTTCTGAAAGTAATATCAAAACGACCAGGTTTACCTGATTTCTTGAATCTGTACCTCACCGGATCAAGACCGAAGACCATATGGTAAAGTAATGGATATCACTCCGCAAAATGGAGACGTTTGCGTTTTTCCTCTGATCAGGAAAATCAAAAATCAAAGCGTGTGAGAAAGGAAAATTTATGTTAGCTCAACGTGTGTTATACAAGCGTCTAGTCCGTCATTCATAATTCAGCCGTCGTCCATTAAAGAATATCCGCGTCCATAATTTAAAGACGTATTCCATATCCATATAACAGTATTAGCACCAAATTCAAAAAGACAATCATAGTATACATAAACATAGGCTAGTTTCCTGCAAGAGAGAAGCGGTCAACAGTTTTCAATGATGCCGACAAGACATCGTGATGTTCCAAAAATATAAAATCCCTATCGCTGATCAGTATTCTTAATCCATAATAATCTTTGTAAAGTCGTTATCTAGAGAATGATGTATCTCAGTCACGCTTTGATTGTGACTGTTCAATATGAGCATCATGAGGATCTTGAAGTACATGGGTTCATACGGCCCCTAGCCCCGGCTTAAGCGGAATTAGACACAAGTTACGAAACGTAACGCCATAGATCTTGCACGCTACGTTCCTATCCTGGCGAGGAAAGTTCTTGTTAATAACAGAAATAAGCATTCGATCTAACATCCAATAGGCAGTCGTCGTCCGGAAAGAAGTAACACGTCCACAATCGATATAACTTACGGACTTGACATGATCAGGTCTTTCTGGCATCATTTTGGCATCATTGGTGATCGCTTCTCTCTCGAGGAAACCATCTTGTCCTTTCATTACTTTTTTTTTATTTCCTACACATTTGGAATTGGTGCTAACTGTCATACGAAATAGTTATCTCGATTATTGACACGACAATTCCTTCATGGACGACGGCTGGATATTGAATGTCGGATCTGATGCTTGCTTTGCAGCGAAGAGTGTCATCCACGTTGCCGCATATTAGCTTATATCATATGCACACTGTATGATCATTATTATTATTATTATTTCATAATAGTTTTATGTTCCTCTTATCAAGTTTTGCGGATGGCCTCAAGAAAGAACACTGTTAACTGACTGAGTCACCCTCACCCTGCGTGATCCCTGCGTTCGGAGTGAGGTAGTTAGGGCGTCATGCAACGGGAGTATCGTTTTTTTTACCCCTCGGCCAAATTTGGCCTAGGGGTATTGTCGTCATCATGTACGGCTGTCCGTACGTACGTCCGTACGTCCGTCCGTCCGTTACCGCGATATCTAAAGAACCGTTTCATGCATGGCAACCAAACTTGTTACATCTATTTATCTTCACGTAAATCAGAAGCCTATCGAAAATGAGTCATCTCGGACAATATTTTGCAGAGTTATGCCCCTTTTTACAAATAAAAATCCATTTATAATTTGTTATTGTGATAATTTCAGAACTGTTCCATATACAACATCCTAACGTGATACAGTTGTTTCTCTTGACCTAAACTAGATGCCTATCGAAAATGAGTCGTGTCAGAAAGTATTTTGCAGAGTTATGCCCCTTGTCTAATAAAATCCGTTACCGCGATATCTACAGAACCATTTCATGCATGGCAACCAAACTTGTTACATCTATTTATCTTCACGTAAATCAGAAGCCTATCGAAAAGGAGTCATCTCGGACAATATTTTGCAGAGTTATGCCCCTTTTTACAAATAAAAATCCATTTATGATTTATTGTGATAATTTCAGAACCGTTCCATATACAACATCATAACGTGATACAATTGTTTCTCTTGACCTGAACTAGATGCCTATCGAAAATGAGTCGTGTCAGAAAGTATTTTGCAGAGTTATGCCCCTTGTCTAATAAAATCCACTAATTCCTATGTTAAGTTTGCATATAATTTCTATATCATGTTTGTATACTATCACATTTATTGATTGGATGACTGATTTATTGATTTATTCTCTTACACAATGCGAAGAATGCCTGCAAATCTGTTTTGAAAATGACACTAGATGCCTATCAAAAATGAGTCGTGTCAGAAAGTATGCCCCTTGTCTAACAAAATCCACTAATTCCTATGTTAAGTTTGCATATTATTTCTATATCATGTTAGTATACTATCACATTTATTTATTGATTGGATGACTGATTTATTGATTTATTTTCTTAGACAATGCAAAGAATGCTTGCAAATCTCTTTTGAAAATGACATACATGTCCCATTTAGTATACATGTACTGTATTTATCTAACCATGTGTACTGTTGTTTTGGTGAGACACCGATACAGCTCTTTCAATTTATTCCAGAAACAAATTAATTTAAGGGGAGGAAAACTTTTCTTTTTTTTCAAAGAAAGTACACTTACAATACCAGGGGTAAATATTTCTTCCCACAAGCCAATCAATTGGTAGAGACACCCTTACATTATAATAGCTGGGGTTCAGAGCCGAGGGGTTTCGATAGCGCAGCTTCATGTTTACCCCTTAGCCCATAGGGCTGCGGGGTCTTGTCGTTGCCATGTACGTACGTCCGTTCGTGCGTCCGTTCGTCCGGTCGTCCGTCCATTAATATGTGTTCTTGTCCGCTGTATATCTGCAGATCAATGAAGTCGGGCCGGACCAAACTTTGGTGAGAGCCTCCTGTATGGTGACTGATAAAATGATTAGGTTTTCAGATGGCTATGGCGATGTTATGATTTTTAATTATTTTTTATTGTTTATTGATGCTCACCCTGTGCGCTGCTATCTATGTGCATCGGAAACCCCTGGTTGTATGTTGCATTATGATTCTTGAGGATTTCCTGCTTCCAAGAAGCCCTGTGTAGCGATCCATTCGAGTTTCAGACCATCTGAGATATACCCATTGTGAACCCTTGGTTGCATGTTGCATTGTGACTCTTGAGGGTTCCCTGATTACAAGAAGTCCTGTGTAGCGGTCCATTCGAGATACAGACAATCTGAGATATGCCCATTGGGAACCATTGGTTGTATGTTGCATTGTGACTTGTGGAGGTTCCCTGATTCCAGGGAGCCCTGTGTTGCGGTCCATTCGAGATTCAAACCATCTGAGAATGGTTATCATTGGATGCAACCTCGAGGCTTTAAATTACTTCCCAAAAGTTGTTACTGTAGGCTCCGGTAGTTTATTTCCTCAGCAAGTAGGCCTGGAAAGTTTCTGGGGATTTAGCAGATTCGATTCATGCTGTTTTCATGCAATACTGTCCACAACTAACAAATATTTGATAGATTAGATCCATTTCACATCTTTCACTTTCACAATTTCACGGGGTCAAAAAAATACAGTCGTCAAAGTTTCTTTTTACTGCTATTTTAGGCGATTACCAAGGATGGGCATATGTTGTGGGTGTCCCGACTGTTTCATTCTGAGCAGTCAGCTGTTGCAATTATTTGTTACCGGTACAACATAATGCTTTTATTTTATTCACTGAACATGTTACGGTACCTTGGAAATTATTCAAAACTAGGTTAGGATAGCCTATTTCTGGCCTGACCCAGATCAATTTTGAACCTGTTTGCATACCTCAAGCTTCTGCCCCCCAGAATAATAATGATAATGGTGGGCATATGTCAATCAATGTGCTTCTATGCAAATAAGTTAAGTTGTTATCATTCTTGTTCATGCATGATCTTAACTTGCCACTGATTAACCTATACGTTCATGCATGCTGTAATCCTGCCGCAGCGCTCGCATTCAAACATTTTATGCACAGTCTAATAAAGAATACAGTACATATATTACGCAAACCATATATTCTACATGACCAGATAAAAACCCGGCTGAGGGGTCGGCGCACCTTTTAGGTGCTTGCAGTTCACTTTTTTGAGCCCTGGACAAACCACTGGACGTTTATTTAACGATCCCTTTTTACATTGTCCCATACAACGCCAGGGGTTGCTGTAGGTACATGGTGCACTTATTTTATATTATAACAATATATTATACAATAAAATACCAATAGCTATCACAATAGTTAGATTAATCCTGCTATGCTTTGCCGCTCACATACAGATAAATATCAGTATAGTACATTATAAATATTGTATATGGACTGGAATATAATTCTTCAGGTTATTAACTGTCAGGGCTTGTCAGAGGTCTCCATTTTAGGGTAAAAGCTGTCATGGATTTATTTATTTTTTCTAAATTCATAATCTTCAAGATGACAAATAAACAAAATCTAGCACCTTTGAGACTAACTAGTTTATTTCAACATGAGCTTTCGTAGACACAAGCCTACTTCCTCAGATGCAGTGAAGTGGACTAAGTTACAGTAATATATATAGGGAAAACAGAGGTCTAGAGTGTCAGCAGCTAAGTACATAGATAATAGGATTAGACTAAGATAAATGTAACTCCGAAGATTGAAGTCATGGTGGTACGTGATATGATACTATATTTCGGCTATAAATTATGCCAGCATCAGGATCGTATGAGCACCTGTTGCATACAGAATATATATATACAGTGTGAAAACAATAGTATGACAAACAATAGTATGACAAAAAGACGTATGCTCATACGATCCTGATGATGGCATAAATTATAGCCGAAATATAGTATCATATCACGTACAACCATGACTTCAATCTTCGGAGTTACATTTATCTTAGTTTATGTTAAACTAATCTGTGAAACAACTGGTTTTTAATAGGATTAGCATGGCTAAGTAGCACAATGAAAGTAAATACAATAGCACTAATAACATACTTGACCTGCAACTTCAGCATTAAGTAATGATTAAAGATGAGAATGTGTGAAGCACTTAATCCTAAATATAATACAAAACCAGTGATGCAGTAATAATACCAGACTGTATAAGAAATCAATTAATTTCTGTAATGGGACATGAGACAATGATCCCTGTTGAGTCCTAGTGCTACACAATTAAAGTTCTGAATGATTGTTTGTTCAGCAATCTCTCTGTCCATGGCGTTTTTGAAGTCTTGCTTTTTTGCGGAGCACAGCCACCGAAAGTCATATATGGAATGTCCCGTTAGGTTGAAATGGTCTCCGATAGGTTTGTGGTCGTTGTCATGTCGGATGTCAAACTTGTGTCCGATCATGCATTGGCGGAATGTCTGGCCGGTCTGTCCAATGTACACGGCTGAGGGGCAATGGGGGCACGTAATGGCATATACAACATTGGTAGAGGTACAGCTGAAGGAGCCTTTAATGGTAAATGTGGCGTTGTTGGGGCCCTGAATGGTTATGTCGGAGTTGATATGAGGGCACAGTTTGCATCTGGGTTTGTTGCAAGGAAATGTCCCACGTGGTTGGTCCGGGTTAGGTAGCTGGCTGCTAAAATGTTGTTTCTTCAAGTGGGGGGGGGGGCTGTTTGTAGGCAAGGATTGGCTTGTTGGGAATGAATTCTTTCAAGCTGTCTTCCTTTAGTATGGGCTGGAGATCGTTGATGATACGTTGCAGGGGACGTAGTCTGGGGCTGTAAGTGACGACAAGTGCTGGTCGGTCTGATTTGGTCATAGGTTGGTAGCGTAGTAGATTCTCCTGGGGTATATTTTTGGCACGTGTAATTTGCTCTTCTATCAGTTTAGGATCGTAGTCCAGATGTTTGAAGGCCCGACTAAGCTTAGTAAGATGTTGGTCCCTGTCCTGTGTGTCAGAGCAGATAAGATTGTATCTCAGAGCCTGGCTATAGATGATCGATTTGGAGACCTGCCCAGGATGGAAACTGCTGGCATGGAGGTACGAGTAACAGTCTGTAGGTTTCCGGTACAGGGTTGTTTCGAGCTTCCCATTGGACAGTTTAACGGTAGTGTCTAGGACTTTGATGGACTCGTTAGACACTGAAGATGTCTAGTTGATGGTGGGATGAAATGCGTTGAAGTCTGCATGGAGTTGGTCGAGGGTCTCCCTTCCATGCGTCCAAATGATGAAAATGTCGCCAATGAAACGAACATACATTAATCGAGCAAGTGGGCGGTCTTGGAGAAAACGTTGATCTGCCAGGAAGACATTTGCATACTGTGGTGCCATCCGTGTCCCCATAGCTGTGCCGTGTACTTGGAGGTAGATGGCGTCCCCAAGCTGCACAAACTCAGAGAGGGCACAGGCTCGGTCAGCTAAGGCTGTGTCGTTGATCGTGTTCCGGATGGCTTGCAGTCCGTCATCATTTGGGATGTTGGAGTCCTTCGACATCGATGGTGACTAGCAGGGTGTCGGGAGGGAAGTTGCCGATGGCGTTGATCTTCTGAAGGGCGTCAGTGGAGTCCTTGATGAAACTAGGGGCTTTACGTGCATATGGTCGGAGAAGTGTGTCCATATACCCGGATATCCCTTCGGTTATGTTGCCTATGCCCAATACAATGGGGCGCCCAGGGTTGCCTTCCTTCAAGATATAAGCGTTGACGGGCGCCCACCTTGGCTTGATGTCACAATACCCACAGTTGTATATGTAAGTTTTTACAGCCAGGACCATATGAATCGGCGAATCTCTCTGAACAACATGTCCGAGAATTACATCGGTAAGACAGATATCATATAGAGGCATATTCAACGTTAAAAGTTTTCCCGAATAGTTTTTACAAATCCACATGTCCAAAATAAGTGAACAATTGTTTCTGTACTATTTGTGCAAATGTGCATTTATCCGAGTCGACTTTTCCCCATTTCTGAAGTGATTAATTAGTTATCAATAATCTGTGGATTATTTGAAACTGAAAATATTGCATTTTTGCTTCTAAACTATGTTCCATATGTTTTTATATATTTCTCTCAGTTATATGTCGCTCTTTGTGCGATTTGCTCCAAATCATATTGCCATTTAATTTTTATATTCTCAGGTTTGATTTTTCGACTTTCTAACATCAACTTGTCAATAAATTTTGAACTTTCCTGATTCAGCAGTTCACGTTTGATTGCCGACATTTCCAAATGCGTTGACTTAGTAATACTTTTTTTCTGAAGTTCAATATTCGCGATAAGAGCGAAATACATGAGGAATTTCGTGATGTTCACTTTATATTTTCTTTCAATGGAGAAATACAGAAATTTACTGTCATTATCGAGTAAATCGTTCACAGATTGTAATTTATGTGTTGACCATTCTGCTACTTCTGGCCACTCAGTAAAGCGCGCAAAGTCTAGAATCAAATAGTTAGAGATATCCTTTCCTGCGAACTCGGCTTTGATAATTTCATCCCAGCCAGCGATTACATCTTTCCAAAATGCATTTTTTAAATCTCAGCATTAATTCTCTGAGACATATATAGTGGACCTAAATCCCAAACATGTAGAATAAAAGTAATCAAAATGTGCAATTCTTTTTATCCACTTTACTTTGAGGTATGCCGAAAAGGTGGGGATATGGGTTAGGGCGAGACCCCCTTCCTCTTTGTCGCAAACCATCGGGAGTATCTTTTTCACTGGAGGAAGGAAATTAAACGGATCGTTCATGGTGAATTTGTGGTCACGTTATCATTTGAAAGGGTTTAATATTCATGTTTCGGAATGCTGTTAGGTCTATCTAAATGTAGTGATAGTCAACGTGATATAAAAGTCATAATTCAGCGCATCACAAACAGAAGAATTTGATGACGAATCAAAGATTCGAGTTATTGAATTTCTTTCAAATCATAGGATTGGAGCTCGAAACAATTTGTGCAAGTAACCAGAATTAGCTACATAAATTTCATTTACTGACTCGCATAATTGTCCTTTCGCATGTTCAGTTCTGTTCGCTGTCTTCCATACCGAAAAGAACGTTGCAGTCAGCTAGACTAGTAATAGCGAAACCGAAGTAATGCTGCTTGTGGCCCCATTTCGGGGCAAGACATCCGTATCCTGTGAGTAGATGCTGACTGTACAACCAGCTCTTGAGAGTGCCACTGCATGTAATATCATTAATGTGTCGGCTTCTTCCTGGCTGCAAACGCCTGTGGTAATATCACCATCGAAATTACTCAGGACTTCCTTTCTTGTACCAGTCAGCACCTTTGTCCTCATTTCTCTATCAGCATTTTGGCAAGAAACAGGGTAAGTGAGTCCTTCGTTTCATTACTCGCCAGAAAGGATTTGGTGTATTTGATGCATGTTGCATCACCAACAACATAGGACTTCACTGCTTTAGACGCACCCCGGCGTCGCCCCCTGGTTGCCTCTGAGAGAGACATAACTTTAGTGTAGTTGTCAATTGTGACTCTAACCTGTTCATAGTCCTTGCCCTTGGACTCAATCACCTGAACATATGCAATATCAAGCTCTTTGTAGTTCTTAAATTTCCGCATTGACATCAGTTCCTGAGCCACAGCCATTCCATCTATCACCAGACATGTTCCGGGCGTCTTGGATGTAGCTGTGATGTCCTGTGGTTGATCTGTCGTGTTGTTCTCACCTGTCTGCTACACGAGACCTTCCAAAAGTTCAATGTCCTTGCTTTTATCTGTTGTGGCGTGAAGCGTTCCCCATCGGGGCGTAGCAGACACCGGTTTGTGTTGGAGAACTCTTGTAAACCAATAACTTCTTCGCGGTCCACTGCCTCTCCTGATGACCATATAATCACCAGTAGTCTGGCGAAGAGAGATGTACATGTTTTCAGTGTAAGGGCCTCAGTCTCTAACTTGACCTTGATGTCCTTGCCTGACGAATTCCATGACAGCAAATTTGTTTTGGTCATTTTTGTCTCCATTCAAGCGCTCTTCGACATGTTTTGAAAGCCATTTCCCCTCGGTCTTTGGTACTGAGGATGCTGTCTTGCACTTTCGGAGAAACAATGTCGTTGGATATCAACTTGAACATGCATTTAGGATTTTGTGTTGTTGAGAGTTATCAGTTATCAGAACTGACTTGAGCCGCCGAACTGATTTCTCTTGGCGTGTCACGTTTGTCTGGAAGAGACAGTGGTGGACCAACTCTGGTGCCGTCAAGCAAAACTTAAGCAGCGTTTCGGGCGAGGACGTTATGCCAGATATCCCTCCATCACCTTTTGTGGCTATTTGTTAAGATGTTCCACGGCCTGATCAACACCTATCCGCGTGAAGGGGATCTTGTTGCTGGTGTTCACTGTCAACTCTCCATCTATGAAACTCTTCCATACTTGTGGTTGCGAAACTTCCATCTCATGCATTCGGGTCAAGTATTCAGGTATGTTTCTGACATAGTCCAATCGGTAGTATGCCAAAAGCGACGTACAGTGCACTCCACACTTGCCACGGTTTCGTACAAAGTGGCCCCTCCCTAATTTTATAATAAGGAAGGTCGCCCGATTTTGACAGCATGGTAAATCTCCTTACCTTTCTACTAACTGATATCTATAGTATCACTCTGCTGGACGTAACCATTTCTCCAAACGAGGATATAACAATTGCTTGTTGATCGCACCCACTCGCCACTACAGGGTCCAGACCACTATTTAAATTTACATTGGCGGCAATGTTAAAAGCTGCTAACGTACTTGCATCTCCCCGATTGGTTAATTAAGTCTAGACTCCCATATTTCGGCAAGAAGTACCTTTATTCAAGTGCTACAACCGGACAGGCTTCTTGACGGGGGTCGCCCATCGAAATTTTGAGTTATGCGCGCTCGTACAAATGACGTCACAATTTTGGCTTTTTTCTCTGCTTTCCCAAATAGTCCCTCTTAGCAACTCCTTATTAGGCCTTGAGTTAAAATCAAACTCACAGCGGAACCAAACACATATCATACTTCAATCACCCACCACTGGCCTTCAATTCTTTCTCGCAACAGAGACTGGAAAAAATATTGAAAACAATTAACTTCTCTGGCAGAGGCTGCCTAAAGGGGTTAACGGATCGGCACTATTTTTAATAGTGGTCTGGTACCTACAGAGTTAATCGTGTCCGGAATTGAATATCTGGCGGTCCAAAATCCGCACTTTTTCGAGAAGCGAAAATGATGATTCCTTTATGGCGATAAAATTTTACAAAAAACGAGTAGGTCTACCCCGTTTATTCGCCGTTTTAAATTGTCCTTTGAACGGGAAACACTTTAACATACATAAAAAGAAAATCATTTCGTACGTTTTCTCTGGGTTGCGGGTAGAATTTGACACATTTTCATATATTTTATGGAGTTTATCAGAAAAGAAGGTTTAAGAAGGATTACATGTCTTTCCTTTTCAATTTCAATAGCTCTCAAGTCTCCTGAAATAATGGCACGAGTGTGCCCATTCAGAAAATATATACTTTTACAGGGGTTTTGTTAAAGATTTTACATCTATTTATGGCCGAAGATCCGAACCCATGCCTGTTGTTAGCAGCACATCATTTAGATGTGGAATGCACCAAGACAAATACAAGAACCAGTCGCCGATTCTCGTTGCTCGCAAGAACTTCAAAAGTATCAAAACCTGCTTTATGTACATGCGAATCCAGCAGTACATTGGATTTTGATGTTGTTCCTCGTCATACTTGACCAACTGAACCTCAAGATTGACAGACTGCAGCTTTGGAAGAAATGCCTGATGTGCTTTGAAAACGTCAACTTGCATGCAGAGTTACAAGCGTCTGGTCCGTCATTCATAATTCAGCCGTCGTCCATTAGAGAATATCCGCGTCCATAACCCAAAGACCTATTCCATATTCCATATAACAGTATTGGCACCAAATTCAAAAAGACAACCATGTATACATAAACATAGGCTTGTTTCCTGCAAGAGAGAAGCGGTCAACAGTTTTCAATGATGCCGGCAAGACATCATGATGCTCCAAAAATATCAAATCCGTATCGCTGATCAGTATTCTTAATCCATAATATTCGTTGTAAAGTCGTCATCTAAAGAATGATGTATCTCAGTCACGCTTTGATTGTGACTGTTCATATGAGTACCACCAAGATCTTGAAGTACATGGGTTCATACAGCCCCTAGCCCCGGGTTAAGCGGAATTAGACACAAGTTATCAAACGTCACGCCATAGGTCTTGCACGCTACGCTCGTATTTTGCTATCAGCATGCGATATGTTTCGCCAAATTTGAGAAACTTTGAGTGGAGGCGCTTGGTGGTGTAGCCCTGTTTTGTAAGTTTCTGCAACAATGTTTTGTGACGTTGATTAAATTCGTAACATTTAACACAGGATCTAGCAAATGCTACCAGGCGTGATATGTATACGCCATATGCAGGTCCCACTGGAATATTACAGTCCAGAAAGGGATAGTTAACGATGTCGAAATTGTAATCATCTCTTTTGTCGTACAGTCGACGAGAGAGAAGGCCCGGTTCATTTTTATAGAGATATAGGTCTAAATATGATGTGCCTGTAGGGCTATCTGTAGTTTCCTTCAAATCCAGTGAAGGTGGGTATATATCCTTCACTGCGTCATTTATATAGCGATTATCCACAGCGAGAAGATCGTCTATATAGCGTTTGGTGAATGAGAAGGAACGGGCTTTGAATGAATCGGTTTTTGAAAGCGCCTGCATATAGTCATATTCATAAGAGAACATATATAGGTCAGCCAACAGGGGTGCACAATTAGCACCCATTGGAATACCTATATGCTGCTGATATATTGTGTTGCCAAATTTCACATAGATATTATTAATGAGAAATTCAAGTAACTCTATAAACAAAGAAACATCCCATGAATGATATCTCTTGTATGTAGTCGAGCTAAAGAATGCTTTATGGCACCCGACATTAATGAATCTACGATCAGTTTTCTTGAACACAGATACTATTTATGAACTTAGACGGTCAATAAGGTCCTGATGAGGGATTGTAGTATAGAGAGTCGAGAAATCCTTTGTGGATACATGTCTATACGGTATGTGACATTTAGCATCAAGTTCTTCCGTAAGACATTTTGAGTTTTTCAATATCCACATACATTCAACGCCAGAGTTTTTAGAAATAGTAGCGCAATACCTTTCCCCAAAATGCTTTTACCTCCTGAAGGGTCCTCGTCAGCAGGGTTGAAAGAAGCTTGGTGGTGCAGCTTCTAGAACCAGCTATGAATCTAGCTTTGTATGGTGATTTAAGCATTTTGGGGGTCCAGCATACTTTTGGTATATCATTATGTTTGGTTGGAATACAAATACCTCTTTCCTTGAGAAACGTTTTGTGATTGTTAAATAAATCTTCCACAGTAAATGCAGTTTGAGAGTAAGAAGACGTATTTGATGACGATATGTTTACACTCAATTCTTCAACCAGCACCTGGTAATGCGCTGAGGACAGTTCCTCAGCACTCGAACGTAATGCCTCAAAAGTTACGGGGTGCGTTTCGAAGAAGGCACTCATCCAGAGATCGAACAACGCCTGAAGGGTAATCCGATGTGCTTATACAGCCCTGTTGTAATGTTTTCCGTTGAGGATCTGAGTTGTAGTGACTGAGCTGTATAGATGTGCTTCTTGCCATGCCTCATCCAACCCACTACCACCCATAGTTTTCCCCAGATATCTTAGAGAACATATTGCTGTGTGGAAGCTTCCTTGACAAAGAATCAATTTGTTCTCGTAGTTAGGGTCCAGGTGCTTGAGTTTCAATGCTCTCTTGTACAGATCCATATCCAAGGTTACAACAACCAGTGTTCCTGGTGAAACAACTTGCTTTAGCCTCCACAGCTGATCAAGACCGGTTACTAGAGTGGACCAGTCTTGAGGTGGAGCATTAATTATTGGCAACATAAATGCATTGTCCATACTTGTCAGATTGGATGATGTAAGTGCTGATCCAAGAAGGGAATTGTAGGCAGACCAAACCGGAACTGATTGTCTTTCTTCCTTGTTTGGGTTCCCCACAAGAGCGTCCGTTGATTGATCCATTTGATCTTTTAGTCCCGGATTTCCTATGTCGGGGGAATTCATGTCCAGTCTTATCGTTTCAATATCATCGTTCAATGGTTCGTTCTCATTCCCTTGTGAATCGTCATCTGTAGGAGATTTTGGCCTGTTTATGGGACGTGCCAGCAGTCAGTCGTTTTTGGTCACTTTGGCTATCGTCTCATCGAAATTTCTGGCTTGTATCGAGGATATGTTGTGCCTGTTCGTGGAGTCGGATTTCCTTCCATTTCGCATGGACGTAACGGTATCACGTCTGAGGAACATTGACGAGTCCTCTCGATGACTTGCTCTCATATAGTGACAACGGACACAGGATACACGCCAGCTGCAAGTCCGTGGAAATTCCTTTTGCCATCTGGTGTGTCCACTTTCAGATCAATGTTATCCAACGAACAACGGAAACTTCTATCCTTCAAGTGGCGGGGGGGGGGAGCAAAAACGCTTCCATTTCAATTTGCTCACAGATGGCACTTGCAATCCTATTGCAAACCCTTGTTACTCGATCATAGGAAACAACATCCACTGAGCAGCGTTAGAGCTTTCTGACTCCGAAATTTGTGGTACATGTGCAGTGGAATATGGACTATCACAACAGTGGGATATGGACTATCAAACACATGGCGGAATGTTGAATCTGGTGGTTTTGGGACCAGGAACACTTGTCACCTAGTTTTGCACTCTCTGAACATGTTTTGAGACAGGATGAGACATGTTTTATGAAGATCATCTGTGCGTGTCTTCGTTGTAGCTGCTTTAGCACATTGTAATGTCCATCTTACCAGTGTGGTCAGTTCTGGTGATACGTATTCCATTTTCATCGCAATTCAGCAACGATCCATCGAAATGCCATGGTTGTTCTTTCCTGCATTCAATGGTTGATCGCCTGATAATCTTGGCTGCCTTGAATATCATGGTCATTCACCTCTGGTGTCTCTCGGATCCATTGCAACATCCTGCACGGGAGGCATCCTCGCAATGAATTACGCTTGACTTGCGTCCCTTCCCTTCAATTATCCGGCAATTTACATTTTCCTTGACTTTCTGCAATATCGCCCTGCGAGTCACTTGATAGCCGTGCATTTACGAGCTGTTTTTTGGACATAGCGATACCAATTTGATAGTTTACAGCTGCTGTGATAAACTATATCTCTGGCAAGAAAGTCACCTTCGGCCAAAATATCAGTCATATGTATCTTCCAGTTGTCACCGACGCTGCTCTCAACTATCATCTGGATTCTTTCACCAATGTCTGCGCTGCTACACTTGCACAAGCTTTCCGGTTTCCCAGTTTTTCTGTCCACTTTGGTTTCTTGACAGAAAAAACACATGTCTCGATGGAATTTTAGCACCGCAGACCGCGTAACAGTACCCGATGACGTGAAACATGATGTGGTCTCGGGCAAAGACCCTGTTACAGAAGGTCGACCTTTTCCTGTCCTTGGTGTGAGAAGACTCGTGTCTTGTCGAGCTAGTGCTACTTCATATCTTGCCTTGTCTCTCTGTGTGTGATGTTTGTGGGCTACGTGACTGTAGCAGCTTCTATGCCAAGATGCGCCTTTACGTCTTAGGTCTTCATTGGATACCCCTCCCAGCCTCTGACTTAAGTCAACGTAGTCTGGATTCCTGTATCTCGATGTAGTGAAGACACTCTCCAGAAACATCTCGGGTTGTGGTAATGATCACAGTGGTCTCAGAACATTTCCTTTGGTGTATCTGTTTTTTTTTTTACATTTTAGACATCTCTGGAAGTCTATGGGCTTCTTCTTTGCCACAGGGCAAACTGGCTCAGCCATTCTATCTCTCTGGAACAGGATTACACTGTTATGCTGCATATGTCATATACTTACTTATACTGGCCTGTTCAGTCTGAAAAACGGGGAAAGCTTGCATTTCTGTAAGTACAGTCAGCAGTCTAAAGAAATCTCCATAGCATGACTGACTATAATTATAAAGTAATTTGATTCTATATTCAGTCAATGTGTAATAAGATATGACGATCAGTAAATATGACACCAGCTAGCGGCATGAACATGGACATTCAGACGTATGAATAGGAATTAATTTCAGACCTTCTTTAGGAATGAAAATATTGAAATTATATGTAGGCCATGTCGGAATTCAAGATGGCTGCCATTTTGATGGCACCGGTGGAAGCCTAGATCCCCAAAATGTGGGTTGAGCTACTGAAATCATGTTCGTTACTAGTTTAGTTAACGAGATATTCATCAAAATAGCTATTCGATGGTGGCCAATTTGAAATCCAAAATTGCCCCCCTAGAGTTAAATGAAAAAAAATGGCAACATCGATATTTGTTATCTACATAAAATTTAGAGTTAATTTGGCCTAGTTGCCAAGAATGGAGCCAAAACGCCCACAAACCCAAATTTTGGTACACAAGACTGTGGACCATCCGACGAGCAATTAAAAGTGCCCTATCTTTTGGACTAACTACTAAGATCACGTCGTAGCCCTGGTAGCTACTGCAGAGATCGATATGGAGAAGATATTTATAAACACATTGAACATTATTCCGCTTTCGGTGGTAACAGTTATTCCAAATACGTCGCCGGGTATTTTGCCTCGTGTCCAGCCAAAGATCGAGTTAGGTTAGGTGGATGTCTATATAAATATTTCCTTGATGGATGCATAGAATTCGGTTGAAAATAAATCGAGGAACTGTCCAGGTAGCTCTGGTTGGGTCTTCCTCTAGTATGTATATGCGCTAAGGTATTTGCCAACTCTATTTGTTGAGAAAATACCGGAGGGCTCTTATTTACCAGCGTTGTTGGTCACCAACAATAAAATACGGTAATTCGACGGTCTTCCCTTTAAATTCATCCCTTGTTTATAATAAACTGTCCAGTTTAGCTCGTAGTGAAGCGACCAGGGTTCTCTCAACGTTGACTGGTGACATGTGCATGCTCTGACGAGGAGTAGTGGAGAAAATGCATGTTCGTTTGCGCAGGGGAGTGGTTGGGCGGTCTAGGGGCAACCCTCGGTCCATCGTCGCGTATTGAGGCTGTCGTGGTGTAGAAAACGACTGGGGTCGTGGAGTAGAACTCTAATGTCATGGTGCACATGAGCACTGGGTGTTAGTAGTATAGAAATCACATTTGCCGCTACGCACTGGGGCGGACATATGGACCTTGTACGTTGGGATGGACCTTGGGGACTCCAGAGGAGACTATTGTGAGAACTGGTATGGTACTATGGTTCTCTGTACTAAATGGGAATGGCGTACAGATTGAGTGATTGCGTTAGGTACGGTTGAGTGAGTGAGTAACTGCGGCTTACCCAACTTCCATCTTAACGCAGTGACGCCCTTATGATGGGGCGTAGGATTCATTACAGACACACAGACTCACATATCCCTATCTCCTAATTTGTAACGCCTTGGCCAATCAATCATACCCAAGCTCAGAGAGCAGCTTTAGGTATGTTTACGCAATATTATGTTTATTGTCCGTGCATCAGGCAGATCGTTGGCCATGTTCGCTCTTGTCCATTCAAAATCCGCCATTTGAGAAAATGTCCTATTGTTGCATCAATCTTCGCTCTTGTCCGTTAGATGCATCGTCGACCGTCCGTTGCTCTGTTTCTTCGGGCAGTCCATGATGCTGTAACGGCAACATGTCCTGGAACAGATATTAATTGATCTGCGTTTTTCTGAGCCTCTGTGTGTGGTAAACTCATATCTCTTCCAAGTGACGCTTTTTTATCATGGTTCGGTGCGGCAGCAGACTATATTGCCATTACTGCTTTGCTGATGTGGGAGAGCATTTGAGGTTGTAAGCCTGTTGATCCTGATCGGTGTCCTCGATAGCCGCAGCTTGGGTATTAATAGCCGCTATTATAATGCGATCCCAAAATAAGGGTTCCCTTGCACCTTCGATAAGGCTTCCATGGAATCTGCTCTCCGCATCGGAGTGGGTAGTGTCAACGAGCTCATCGGCTGCTTACGCCTCCTCTCTCGCATCCTACTGTATATCTTGTATGTCCGAACTTCAGACAACGATATTCCCTGTTGACGAATGTGCTCGTCTTTCGGACAGGGCTGCTTTTATGAAAGTAACACAGTAACGTCCTGTTCGAAAGAAGAGCACAGTCGACGTTCAATCGTCATCGTGGCTCATTGTTGTCTGGAGTGCGAACGAGCATTCACCGAACACTACGCTGTGATGCGACACGGGAAGAATATATAAGGGTACGAAGACACCGAGGCGCTAGAAACCGATGAACCCGCTGACGTGTATACGGAGTGCATACCCACTGGTGCAGATGAAGGTGAAGAGACTGCTGACATTGAGAGCCTACCCTCTGAAGCGGAGAGCTCGTTCGCTCATATGGAGATCTGGTCCTAGGCAAACCTGTGCGAAGGATCGTATTGTAACAGCGACTAGCCTGTGGCGATGGCGGACAACGGACAGAATAACTTACAACATCCTTATATCGGAAAGCTCCCTCACATCAGACAAATCAAGAAAAAAAGATCTCTGGAAAATATCCAAAAAAGAGCTTTGAGATTTGTATTTAAAGATTATGAATCTACGTATGAAAGACTATTAGAAAAATCGGAAATATCCACACTGGGAACCAGTAGAGAGAAGACCATTCTAATAGAGATTTACAAACTTTAAATGAAACAAATGCTTCTGATATGAAAGATGTATTCCAGTTACAAGAACATAAATACTCCTTAAGAGGTCATAGAAAACTTCATGTACCTCGGGTGAAATCAACGAGATTTGGAATAAACTCACTGTGCTACTATGGCCCGAAACTATGGAATAGTCTACCATTGAAAACCCGTACGTCATCTTCCCTAAATATTTTTAAAGCTAAATTAAAATCATTTAAGGGGATCGAAGGGGGCCATCACGTACAAGCGTACAGAGGGTGCCAAAAATCTTAGATTTTGAGCAACATAACTTGTGACAGCTCTCCATGGCCACTGTACGCGTATATCGGTGTAAACACGCCCAGACACATATCTGTCGAGATTTGAATAGATGGCTACCCCAAAGTATTTTATTTAGTTAAACCTGTCAGGTCACCTATGCAAAACTATCTATATTATCTCCGAAAAAGAAGAATTCAGAGCTGTTCCTCCACGAAATCATTTCGAATCAAGTTGGGGTTATTCTGATTCTACTTCCGAGCAGTGGATCACTGGTTAATTCAAAATAACGGCAATGAGAGTGTGACTAAAAACACGTGTTTTCGTCAGTTTTTATCAAAATATTTGATTTTTTCTCATAAAATGTCCAAAATTAATTTATTTCGCATTAGATAATCATTTCCTAATTTGTTATGCAGTACTATCGGAGAAAAAAGTATAATTTAGAAAAATCAGAAAATCTGACCGAAAATCTACCAAAAAAATAATTATTATTAATATGACGTCACGGTATCTTGATTTTTTTTTACACTTTTGATAGAGCTTGATCCCAATATATAGTGTGGAAAGTTTCAACGCCCTAGCCTAAGTAGTGAAGAAAATATTTAAGGAACCTGATGCGGTTTATGCTGGATTAGCCACTTGTGCCACCAGGCGACGCCACCTGCCGATAGGGAGCCTTACCAACTTGCTTCTAAAGCCGCAACTGTGTAGCATGGTCATATCTAGCTGTGTGCCAAATTTCATCCTTGTTTCCAAAGGTTCACAAACATTGCCATTTATGGAGCTAAGCCACTGAACTATTAATATTCATCTCTGAAAATTTTGATGCGTTTACTTTCAAAATTTTGAGTGAACTAATGTATTTCTTAAATAGACTTGCTACTTTTCCTATGTATTTCCTTTGAAATCTGCCAACAATAGTGAACCGTAACGTCAAATCCTAAAATTTTATTTCAAAATCGGAATTGAAAGATTTTTCGTTATTTTAAAACACGATTTTGTGAATAAAGTTTGATATGAAAAACGTTTTTGCTACTGATGAAATTCTTAGACGCTCAATTTGACCAGTTGGTGCAAGGACTAAAAGAAAAAAGAAAAATAACTAAAAATTGTATTTTCGACAGAATTCACACATTCTCACTCACTCATTTAGTTAAAAGTTAATTTTAAGGACAAGCTTTGCATTTTATGGAATTGTAACTATTCCATGATTTGAAGCGACATTACAAGGATATTATTTTATTTAAAAAAAAATCAACTCTTAAAATACTCATTACAAAACACTTGTAAGGGAAGATATGGGTTGACCTGTTCAACAACAAACAAACTAGATGAGCAAAATTGTTCAAGAAAATAACGAAAAACACCCGTAGTCTCTTTTGGTAAGATTTGCCAGTGGAATGACAGAAGGCAGAAACACCGTCGTATATAGCCAATCCCCGTGTGATGAACGATTTCAAATGGCAGCGCCATCTATGTAAGTGCCCGGATATTGCAATAATTCAAATTGCAGCGCCTTCCACAAATTCTAAAACGCATAAACAGGTGATGTCATTTGAAACGGGAACGAACTAGCCAACCTGTAACCATCTGTGTCGTCTATACGCGGTAAGACTGAACCTGGGAGCGTGTGTATCTATTTTCAGCCTACTTTCGGCAACTTTAAGAGGGAGTTCCCCGAAATCAACACCACGTGATGTCGTCAGTCAATCAGCTAAACTCTACCGACGCAACCCCAACGTCACCCGCCAATTTCGAGTCATGTGCTGTCCTACTTGTTCAAAATTACAAATCTACAACTCCTCTTGAATGATACGGAAGTTATTCATATCTGTATCTTTTGTAAGCTCAGACAATATATGTTTCGGAAGTAGTATGAAAAGTCTGTAATTTAGCAGATTTCTCGAGTCTGTTCTCCGCCGGATGAAGACCGAACAGTATAGGGTAAAGTATCGGATATCACTGCTCAATAATGGCGACACACGATTCGCAAGTCATCTTATGAATGGCGAAGTGTACGCAAATGCGAACTAGCAAGTCCCGCAACTGGCTGAGCGACTAGAATACGTCCGAACTTGTGGGAGAGACCTCCTAATCTTGCATTAACGTTTCCAAACGACCATGTATGTGTTTAAAAATATTCATGGCGTTGGGTGAACATTTGAGAGTCAGGGGAGAAAATCTCCGGAATTCTTGTGTTGAGTAGGCCTACGTACACCGGCTCCAAGCTTATACATTGACAATAGAAAGATCCAGACAGGTGGCGTACACCTATATTAGTCGAGTTCCCCGAAAACAAACCGATAACAATATATATTTAAAAAAATGAAAATTTACATATATATCCCAAAAATATTACAAGCAATTTATAAGATTTTCAGATATATTAGGATAAGAGTGTGCATTGGTGTACGTTTATTGTACCACACATAGCTTTAAAACTTTTTACGATCGCACAAGGTCAAATAGGGCGACACGATTTGCATTGACAAAGAGAGGTCCAGGAACATACACGCATATTTTGAACACTAAAATTGCCTCTTTTTGTATATTTGATGACAATCTAAACATTATCTAACGAGAGTATGACATCTTTTCAAACAGTTGCTAACGATCCGTTAAGTACACTACAGAGACTGAGTTTGGGTGGTCATCAAATATGTTAACCGATAAAGTCCAATAATTATTTTGACATTGAAAATAATATGAATTAACCTGATGGTTGATACCTGAATAACCCATCGCACAAGTAGGGTCGTGACCTACAAAATATCGATTCAGATTGTCAGGTTCACTCCCTCACATTTTACGAGCCGGCGGCCGCCATTATGAAAATCTAATGCGAGCTCCAAAATTAATCTTCGATTTGAATCAATTTATCATATGTTCAACGTTTTGGAATATTCGATATAGGACCGGTAACGTACTCTACAACTTGAAGGATGATTTAAACTGAAATATATCGGGATAAGGCACACATTTCTCTATCTGCCTTGTGACTGATGGCCGTAAACGCAGGAGATATTTTATCCAAAGCTAGGATATCGGGTAAATATTAATTGATGACGATATCGTTCATTTATGCTGTTGTCATTAGACTACAGAACTGTAAAATTTCTGCTATGTATTTAAATAGAAATACGTCACCAATATAAACGAGGGGAACCGAAATATAGATCTAGACCCATGAAGATATTTAGCCTTAGTATGTCATATATGACAAATTCAATCGGATGAACTGTGTGCAATTCAGCTTGTCACATACGGTTCATTCATCTATGAAAAGACTATAAATTTTCAACTGCAACGTTTGGGGGTGGGGAACCAACATTTGTTGAGATTTGTTTCGTTGGGGACCAAAATCGTTTCAGCATAATCTTCCCCACCAATTCATCAAAGCATAATTTTGGAACAGCCGGGAATAATCGACATTTCCATGTACATGTACCTCTTCCTGGTCATGATGGCAAATTCTTCCTCCTATGGTGTCCCAGTGTATTGCTAACTGAGCTTGTCCAAGTAGGGGTAACACTGATGGAATCTATTGGCTAACGGCACTGCACCAATCCCCCATGGGCATACATTGTGTATCTACAGATGCCTTGAAAATATTAGATTTGGATTGATTTTACCAATATTAATTGGATAAGGTGCATCCCGGAGGGCAGCTTTTCGAACATGAGTTTGATAACACGGATCTGCAGATATAACTTGTACATTCAAGCACATATCACAAAATTCAGCGATTATTAAATCCAAAAACTCCACAAAATATTGGCCGAGACGACTAATTTTTTATAGGCGTCTTCAAGACTACTAGATACAAAAGTTCCTCATGATTTGATAGCTGTATCAAAAACAGTTGGCTAGATATAAATGATTTCATTCAAGCATATATATCACAAAATCAGAGATTATTGCGCCCGAAAAGGGACATAACTTTGTAAAATAAGGGCCGAGGCGACTAATTCTTTGTTGGCTTCCAGAATATAACTATATAAATAAGTTTATAAAATGCAGTAGCTGTATAAAACACAGTTCTGCAGATATAGTTGGTTACATTCAAGCATAAATATCACATAATCAGAAATTGATGACATATATGTAACTACATGTAGATAAATAAGTTTTCAAAAGTTGGTCAATGTATCTCCAACGGTTTTGCCTAAAATGCGGTATCGGACAGACGCACAGACGTACGGACGTACATGATGACGACAATACCCCGCTACCAAAATGGCTGAGGGGTAAAAATACAATAGCCTCTACAGAAGGCTAGTCTGGGTTAGTGTATGGTCCACGCTCTAAGTATATGATTCATAATACTATAATTATGTTGTCTTTATCATATGTTTAACACTACATAATCTAGCTAATACACCCAGAACAATTTTGTAGACGGTAGGCCATTTATGTCTTCTCATTTTTTTTATATATTTCATCTGTGAAGACTGTGCACATGTAGTATTTCAATGCATTTATACAGACATTGGTCATGTATCATCTTTGAGTATTATGACCAATTACCAAGGAATTTTTTAGAAGAAAATATATACATTTTTCATAGATGCAGATTCTGATTCATTTGTATTGTTAAGCTTCATGTGTAACGGGGCACAACTGATTGAATGGTTTTATTGGTATTTCAGAAGCTTAGACAAGTTAAGAATCGACAAAAAGGGGTTATTTTTTTATTTGTTTGTAAAACCTGGATAAACTATTGGGCATGTATTCGTATATTAAGTCACGATTTTACATGGTCCGTCACATCGTAAGATTATCGAGAGATAAACAGTTACGAGACGAATAAAGGTAGGTAGGTAGGTTTTATTTACTTAAGCAAAAAAAAAAAAAATTCTCGTAACAACTTCGTTGGGTAACGCTGCATACACTGAAAAACTTTGGTTAGTCATATTGACAAACTTAGGCTAGTCTATTGTCCGTCTCCCAGATGACACATGAATTGGTCAATTTGACTCTTACGGTTAGTCAGATTGACTAACCTCATCCAAAGTTGGTCATTTTGACTAACCTGTGCATCCGTTGGTGGATTTGACTAAGGGGGCATTCATAAAGTTCCTACGCTCAAAACAGGCTATTTTTGACCCACTCATTAACCCAGCATACAAAAAGCAAAATTTGAACATGTTTATACCCCCCCCCCCTTCCTTTCGAAGATCATTCTTTTATGGATGTGCTCAGCCCTGTGAACTGCAAAAATGTTAGGCCAACTTGAGTATTTATTTATTGTCAAAATGCCCATGTTAAATAATTTTAGTTTACCTTGCAGTAAAATGAACATAACAGCACAAAGAATCACTGTCCCATACTGACCATTAAAATATATTTCTTATAGTGACATCTAACCAACTTCAGGGAAGACATTCAGATCCCTGAATAGATAACGCCACTGAAATCTCAGATGTTCAGACCGCAATTATCGTACCCTTAGCTCCGTGTGTGAAGGTGTTTTATTTCATTCCCAAAATCTGCAATTGACAAGACTGAAATCATTAACATTAGGTATAATTGATATATTTTCCATTGCAAGTCAAAGGCTCACATTATGAGCAAACAATCATAGACCCTCCTCCCCCCATCGCCACATAGATCAGTTAGGAGGTATTTCAACACCTCTGAAAGTCCGTGTTTTTTCACAATGGCAGTCTTCACTAGCATTGCCAGCTGAATGGTATACAGTTTTGATCTGTACCTTGGTGGGAGATTGCCAAGAATGAAGTATATAGCAGTGATTTTGTACTGTTTGATTTTATTTCCAAGTGGATTAGACACTTGAAAGTCATCAACATACAATTGTATTTGTAGCATGGGGCTCTCCTTTGCAAATAAGCCATTAGACTTGTAGGCATTTCCATCACAGAAGTCTGTCAATTTTTGATCATTTGACTGGCGAGGGTTTAAAATGCAAGCCAACACATCATCATGGGCGAGTAAGCCCTTAAGCGTGTCCTTGATAGGGACATACACTAGTGTTTCTGAATTTCCCTTGATATCTTCACCTACAGTAAGTTCTACTGGCTCAATGTAACCGAATTCCCTCTTGAAAAATGAATTTTGCTTTTTAGCACTGGATAAGGATTCACAAGTAAGTATAGCTCTCTGTGAAGATTCAAAAATTTCATCACAACCAGTCAGATTGTGCAGATTTACACCGTTTTCCCGGAGAACTTTCTCAAGATAAACTCTGGTTTCATTTTGACACAAAGAAACAATATTTTCAATTTCATTGACCACATCAACACATGCATTCATGGGAAGTTTCTTCATTTCTCTGAGCATCAAAAGAAACTGCGCTATATGCTTCGCAAAATGAAAATTTCCTGTGATTCCTGCTCTGGACTGATCAGATGCTGTGTCCTCCATATCTACATGATTGCCATCATTTTCACCAGACAACTCCTGATTTTCATCCATGTTCTCAACTTGCTCTCTATCTGCTGTTTGTGACTTACTACGGGCGGATATGTTATTTTGATAAAAATCTGGATGTTTCCTCAATATATGTGACTGAAATGATTTTATGACGGTGTACGACTTTTGGCAGCTTTCAATACCACAAACAACAGAGAAGTTCCGTTGAAATTCATGGATACCTTTATAATGATGGATTAACTGTATGAAATGCCTTGTGCTGTAATGGCATCGACAACATGAAAATACACTGACATGTTCCAATCTGTTCATTTTTTTCAACTGCCAACAAAACTGACCAACTAGAACTGGTCAAATTTGACGAACGTCCATTAGTCAAAATGACGAACTCCTAGTCAAAAACTGACCAACTAGAACTGGTCAAATTTGACGAACGCCAATTAGTCAAAATGACGAACTCCTAAGTCAAATTGTCTGCCACCCAGTAAACGGTGAACTTGTTCTGCGAGCGTCAAACTTAGCAAGGCGGGAGGGGAACAATTATTCAACATTATTCTCCCGAAGACAATTCCCCTAACACTAAATCAGGATCTATCCCTGCTAAATACTAGTACTACGCCGTACTGTACGGTAATGTGTTGTTTTGCCGGTCAGCATACCAACCAACCCAATGCCGGCTCCTCCCATATACTGGTCAACCAACTACTAATAAGTTAACTAAAATGTGGACCTTTAGATGTTAATTCATTTTCAGAAAGTGTTTTGAAAGTATTATTTAGCAAATGGGAGGATGGAACCGGATTTAAATTACCTCAGCACAACAGTAACACCAGAGAAGGAAAATGGCGCCCAGACAACTTCTTCAGTAGCCCCCTCTGGCGATTCATTTCCCGGTTATCTCCCTTTACATTGACTAATTATATATTCGTCAAAGTGACTAGCCCACTTGACTAATTTTGTTCGTCAACTTGACCAATATGGGCTCTTTACATTAGTCAAATTTATTGGACTCGTATACACTTGTCAAAGTGACCAACCTACGTTAGTTCCACCTGTCTAGTGACTAGTTTGTGTTGGTCGATTTGACTAACTCGGTCCATTGAAGTTCGTCAAAGTTGATCGACTAGCCTTGTATTCGTCGTATTGACTAACCAAAGTTTTTCAGTGTACCAATTTCACCATGGCAGTTAGCTAAACCAGAAGTAAATATTACACTGACGAAATATAACATGAATTGCAGGCAAGCACCTAAAAGGTGCGTGGACCCCTCAGCCTGTTTTTTTTTTAGTCAAGTAGGATCAGGGCTGCATCTAGGGCCAGTTTAGTTTTGGAAAACATATGGACACCCATAACTCAAATGAAACAAAAAATGAAAGTGTTGTTGTTGTTCAATTTGAAAGGATTTCTGAAGGAAATACTCCTAGAAAAAGCTTCTGGAAGACTCAATATCGATCTGATTGCATAGCTGAGTATTGAATTTCATGTTAATAAACCTCTGTTTTGTCATTGATCACAGGCTCTTTGCGCCGAAATTCACTTAAAAAAATTGGACCCTCAATAATGAATTACGAAAAGGAACTGGGAGTTTGGGATCGGAACCTGCAAAAAATTCCTGGATACCGTATATAACAGACTTCGGTTTCACGGGAGTGGTGTGCTGGGATTACAGCATGCAAGGAAGTGTAGATTTATCAGTGGCAATTTATGCATTGCACAAGTGTGATAACAAGTAAACACACTTGTTGACACAGGCCCACCCTTATCATTATTTTTGGGGGGGGGGGGGCATAAGCTCCAGGTATGCAAACTGATTCAAAATTGCACACAGTCAGTCTAAAAATGGGCTCTCCTAATCACTTGTTTTACATAATTTCCAAGGTACAGTAACATGTTTGGTGACAAAAATTGAAGCATTATGTTGTACCAGTTAAATGTGTGGACACAAATATGGTTCATGCAAAAGTTTTAGAATAAATCATATAATGTACATGTAGAATAGAATGATTTAATAGCAAAATTTAAGAAAAATGTTGTCCTTCATTCAATGAGAATCATGAATGGACCAGGCTTT
>JAVTVY010007776.1:0-46410 GCA_036873755.1 Hanleya hanleyi
TATACAATATCTGTCCTGTATTATACCACATCTGTGCTGTATTGTATCATATATGTCCTGTGTTATACCATATCTGTGCTGTATTTTACAGTATCAGCCCTGTATTGTACCATATATGACCTGTATTATACCATATCTGTCCTGTATTATACAATGTTTGTCCTCTAATATGCCATATCTGAGATGCATTATACCTAATAGCTGTGCTGTATTACACCATATCTGTCCTGCATTATACCAAATATGTGCGGGATTATACCATAACTGTGCTGTATTATACCATATCTGTGATGTATTATGCCATATCTGTGCTGTATTGTATCATATATGTCCTGTGTTGTACCATATCTGTGATTTATTATACAGTATCTGTCCTGTATTATACCATATCTGTCATTCAATATCCCATATATGTGCTGTATTATCCCGTGTCTGTACTGTATTATACAGTATCTGTCTTGTATTGTACCATATATGTCCTGTATTATACCATATCTGTCTTGTATTATACAATGTTTGTCCTCTATTATATCATATATGTCATGTATTATACCATATATATGTGCTGTATTATACCATATCTGCCCTGCATTATACCAAATCTGTGCTGTACTATACCATATCTGTCCTGAATTATAACATATCTGTGCTGTATTATACAATATCTGTCCTGCATTATGCCAAATCTGGGCTATATTATACCATATCTGTCTTGAATTATACCATATCTGTGCTGTATTATACCATATCTGTTCTGTTATACCATATCTGTTCTGTATTTTACCAAATCTATCCTGTATGGTACCATGTTTGTCCTCTATTATACAATATGTTCTGTATTATACAAATTCTGTGCTGTATTATACAGTATATGTCCTGTATTATATAAAATCTGTGTAGTATTATACCATATCTGTCCTGTATTGTACCATACATGTCCTGTATTATACAACATATGTTCTGTATTATACAATTTTTGCCCTCTATTATACCATATCTGTGCTGTGTTATACCGGAGCTCAGAGCTCGGAAATGACGTCATCGCAGGCATGCACAGCGTGTGTATGTGTGTGTGTATGTATGCCTCTGTGTGTGTGTATGTGTGTGCTAGCGAGTGTGTTTCTTGGATCGGAGCTCTTGGAGCTCAAAGCCTGTGGAGCTCAGAGCTGACCCCCGGCGCGCAAAGGTTTCCACCGCGGTGGAAACCTTTACACCGCGCGCGCCGCGGTGGAAACCTTTACACCGCGCGCGGCGGGGGTCAGCTCTGAGCTCCACAGGCTTTGAGCTCCAAGAGCTCCGATCCAAGAAACACACTCGCAAGCACACACATACACACACACAGAGAGGCATACATACACACACACACATACACACGCTGCGCATGCCTGCGATGACGTCATTTCCGAGCTCTGAGCTCCGATATAACACAGCACAGATATGGTATAATAGAGGGCAAAAATTGTATAATACAGAACATATGTTGTATAATACAGGGCATGTATGGTACAATACAGGACAGATATGGTATAATACTACACAGATTTTATATAATACAGGACATATACTGTATAATACAGCACAGATTTTGTATAATACAGAACATATTGTATAATAGAGGACAAACATGGTACCATACAGGATAGATTTGGTAAAATACAGAACAGATATGGTATAACACAGAACAGATATGGTATAATACAGCACAGATATGGTATAATTCAAGACAGATATGGTATAATATAGCCCAAATTTGGTATAATGCAGGACAGATATTGTATAATACAGCATAGATATGTTATAATTCAGGACAGATATGGTATAGTACAGCACAGATTTGGTATAATGCAGGGCAAATATGGTATAATACAGCACATATATATGATATAATGCATGACAGATATGATATAATAGAGGACAAACATTGTATAATACAAGACAGATATGGTATAATACAGGACATATATGGTACAATACAGGACAGATACTGTATAATACAGTACAGACACGGGATAATACAGCACATATATGGTATATTGAATGACAGATATGGCATAATACAGGACAGATACTGTATAATACAGCACAGATATGGTACAACACAGGACATATATGATACAATACAGCACAGATATGGCATAATACATCACAGATATGGTATAATACAGCACAGATATGGTATAATCCCGCGCATATTTGGTATAATGCAGGACAGATATGGTGAAATACAGGACAGCTATTAGGTATAATGCATTTCAGATATGGTATATTAGAGGACAAACATTGTATAATACAGGACAGATATGGTATAATACAGGTCATATATGGTACAATACAGGACAGATACTGTAAAATACAACACAGATATGGTATAACACAGGGCATATATGATACAATACAGCACAGATATGGTATAATACAGGACAGATATGGTATAATACATCACATATGGTATAATACAGCACAGATATGGTATAATAGAGGGCAAATATTGTATAATACTGCACAGATTTTATATAATACAGGACATATACAGTATAATACAGCACAGATTTTGTATAATACAGAACTTATTTTGTATAATAGAGGACAAACTTCGTACCATACAGGATAGATTTGGTAAAATACAGAACGGATATTGTATAACACAGAACAGATATGATATAGTACAGCACAGATATGGTATAATTCAAGACAGATATGGTATAATACAGCACAGATTTTGTATAATGCAGGACAGATATTGTGTAATAAAGCACATATATGTTATAATTCAGGATAGATATGATATAGTACAGCACAGATTTGGTATAATGCAGGACAGATATGGTATAATACAGCACATATATTTTGTATTATGCATGACAGATATGATACAATAGAGGACAAACATTGTATAATACAAGACAGATATGGTACAATACAGGACAGATACTGGATAATGCAGGACAGATATTGTATAATAAAGCACAGATATGTTATAATTCAGGACAGATATGGTATAGTACAGCACAGATTTGGTATAATGCAGGACAGATATGGTATAATACAGCACATATATATGGTATAATGCATGACAGATATGATACAATAGAGGACAAAAATTGTATAATACAAGACAGATATGGTATAATACAGGACATATATGGTATAATACAGTACAGACACGGGATAATACAGCACAGATATGGCATAATACCGCACATATTTGGTATAATGCAGGACAGATATGGTATAATACAGCACAGATATATGGTATAATGCATCTCAGATATGGTATATTAGAGGACAAACATGGTATAATACAGGACAGATATGGTATAATACAGGTCATATATGGTACAATACAGGCCAGATACTGTAAAATACAGCACAGATATGGTATAACACAGGACATATATGATACAATACAGCACAGATATGGTATAATACATGACAGATATTGTATAATACATCACATATGGTATAATACAGCACAGATATGGTATAATAGAGGGCAAATATTGTATAATACTGCACAGATTTTATATAATACAGGACATATACTGTATAATACAGCACAGAATTTGTATAATACAGAACTTATATTGTATAATAGAGGACAAACATGGTACCATACAGGATAGATTTGGTAAAATACAGAACGGATATTCAAGATATTGTATCTGTACAAGATATTGTATCAGATATTGTACAGATATGGTATAATACAGGTCATATATGGTACAATACAGGACATACTGTAAAATACAGCACAGATATGGTATAACACAGCACATATATGATACAATGCAGCACAGATATGGTATAATACAGGACAGATATTGTATAATGCAACACATGGTATAATACAGCACAGATATGGTATAATAGAGGGCAAATATTGTATAATACAGAACATATATTGTAAAATACAGGACATATATGGTATAATAGAGGACAAATATTGTACAATACAGGACAGACTTGGTATAATACAGACAGATATTGTATAACACAGGACAGATATGGTATAATACAGCACAGATATGGTATAATTCAGGACAGATATGCTAGGGGCCGTGTGGTCATATCATCCAAGTTGCCACATGAACAGGTACAATAAAAGCGTACCTGAGATACAACACATATCACGAGTCGTTAGATTCTTGGTATGTGCTTTAGAATTGGTTAACCGGAAGACTATACTGTAAAGTCATATGACTCTGTCAGTATGTCGGCACCTCTTCCCACTTCCCTTATATGTGTTGTAATTGTATAACACAGAACAGATATGGTATAATACAGCACAGATATGGTATAATTCAAGACAGATATGGTATAATACAGCACAGATTTGGTATAAAGCAGACCAGATATTGTATAATAAAGCACAGATATGTTATAATTCAGGACAGATATGGTATAGTACATCACAGATTTGGTATAATGCAGGACAGATATGGTATAATACAGCACATATATATGGTATGATTCATGACAGATATGATACAATAGAAGACAAACATTGTATAATACAAGACATATGGTATAATACAGGACATATATGGTACAATACAGGACAGATACTGTATAATACAGTACAGACACGGGATAATACAGCACAGATATGGTATAATACCGCACATATTTGGTATAATGCAGGATAGATATGGTATAATACAGCACAGATATATGGTATAATGCATCTCAGATATGGTATATTAGAGGACAAACATTGTATAATACATGACAGATATGGTATAATACAGGTCATATATGGTACAATACAGGACATACTGTAAAATACAGCACAGATATGGTATAACACAGGACATATATGATACAATGCAGCACAGATATGGTATAATACAGGACAGATATTGTATAATGCAACACATGGTATAATGCAGCACAGATATGGTATAATAGAGGGCAAAATTGTATAATACAGAACATATATTGTAAAATACAGGACATATATGGTATAATAGAGGACAAATATTGTACATTACAGGACAGACTTGGTATAATACAGACAGATATTGTATAACACAGGACAGATATGGTATGATACAGCACAGATATGGTATAATTCAGGACAGATATGGTATAATACAGCACAGATTTGGTATAATGCATGACAGATATGGGTGGTCTATCTCTACACCAAATACCTTCCTGCACTGCCCCAAAATGCTAACTTTCGCTACTACTTGTACTGATTTCGTCACCAATGACGTCACAGATGACGCGAACATCCCTCAAATCGGGGTCTACACCCCGAAGGCTACAAGATGACACCTCCCACGACACAATCGGACCAGGGATGGTCCATCTCTACACCAAATACCTTCTTTCATCGCCCCAAAATGCTCTGTTTGGCTACTATTCCTACTGATGACGTCACCGATGACGTCACAGATGACGCGAACATGCCTCAAATCGGGGTCTACACCCCAAGAGCTACAACATGACACCTCCCATGACACATTCGGACTGAGAATGGCCCCTCTCTACCCAAAATACCTTCCTGCACTGCCCCAAAATGCTCACTTTCGCTACTACTCGTACTGATGACGTCACCGATGGCGTCACAGATGACGCGAACATCCCTCAAATCGGAGTCTACACCCTGAGAGCTACAAAATGACACCTCCCACGACACAATCGGACCAGGGATTGTCCATCTCTACACCAAATACCTTCTTGTACTGCCCCAAAATGCACACTTTGGCTACTACTCCTACTGATGACGTCATCGATGACGTCACAGATGACGGGAACATCCCTCAAATCGGAATGTACACCCCGAGAACTACAAGATGACACCTCCCAGGACGCATTCGGACCAAGGATGGTCCATCTCGACCCCAAATACCTTCCTTCACTGCCCCAAAATGGCCACTTTACATACTACAACCAACTGCGCATGCGCAGATTGACGCGACTTGCACTTAAAAACACACCATTCTGACTCTACCCCGCACAAGCTTCACTTTGACACCTCCCACGACCCATTCGGACCCATAGCGGTGCATCTCTACCCCAAACACACACCCACATACCCCAAAAAATGCCTGCTTTCTCTACTACGGCCAGGCTGCGCATGCGCAGACTATTGACCACGGACGAACCAATCGGACCAGGGATGGTCCATCTCTACACCAAATACCTTCTTTCATCGCCCCAAAATGCTCTGTTTGGCTACTATTCCTACTGATGACGTCACCGATGACGTCACAGATGACGCGAACATGCCTCAAATCGGGGTCTACACCCAAGAGCTACAACATGACACCTCCCATGACACATTCCGACTGAAAATGGCCCCTCTCTACCCAAAATACCTTCCTGCACTGCCCCAAAATGCTCACTTTCGCTACTACTCGTACTGATGACGTCACCGATGGCGTCACAGATGACGCGAACATCCCTCAAATCGGAGTCTACACCCTGAGAGCTACAAAATGACACCTCCCACGACACAATCGGACCAGGGATTGTCCATCTCTACACCAAATACCTTCTTGTACTGCCCCAAAATGCACACTTTGGCTACTACTCCTACTGATGACGTCATCGATGACGTCACAGATGACGGGAACATCCCTCAAATCGGAATGTACACCCCGAGAACTACAAGATGACACCTCCCAGGACGCATTCGGACCAAGGATGGTCCATCTCGACCCCAAATACCTTCCTTCACTGCCTCAAAATGGCCACTTTACATACTACAACCAACTGCGCATGCGCAGATTGACGCCACTTGCACTTAAAAACACACCATTCTGACTCTACCCCGCACAAGCTTCACTTTGACACCTCCCACGACCCATTCGGACCCATAGTGGTGCATCTCTACCCCAAACACACACCCACATACCCCAAAAAATGCCTGCTTTCTCTACTACGGCCAGGCTGCGCATGCGCAGACTATTGACCACGGACGAACCAATCGGACCAGGGATGGTCCATCTCTACACCAAATACCTTCTTTCATCGCCCCAAAATGCTCTGTTTGGCTACTATTCCTACTGATGACGTCACCGATGACGTCACAGATGACGCGAACATGCCTCAAATCGGGGTCTACACCCAAAAGAGCTACAACATGACACCTCCCCATGACACATTCCGACTGAAAATGGCCCTCTCTACCCAAAATACCTTCCTGCACTGCCCCAAAATGCTCACTTTCGCTACTACTCGTACTGATGACGTCACCGATGGCGTCACAGATGACGCGAACATCCCTCAAATCGGAGTCTACACCCTGAGAGCTACAAAATGACACCTCCCACGACACAATCGGACCAGGGATTGTCCATCTCTACACCAAATACCTTCTTGTACTGCCCCAAAATGCACACTTTGGCTACTACTCCTACTGATGACGTCATCGATGACGTCACAGATGACGGGAACATCCCTCAAATCGGAATGTACACCCCGAGAACTACAAGATGACACCTCCCAGGACGCATTCGGACCAAGGATGGTCCATCTCGACCCCAAATACCTTCCTTCACTGCCTCAAAATGGCCACTTTACATACTACAACCAACTGCGCATGCGCAGATTGACGCCACTTGCACTTAAAAACACACCATTCTGACTCTACCCCGCACAAGCTTCACTTTGACACCTCCCACGACCCATTCGGACCCATAGTGGTGCATCTCTACCCCAAACACACACCCACATACCCCAAAAAATGCCTGCTTTCTCTACTACGGCCAGGCTGCGCATGCGCAGACTATTGACCACGGACGAACCAATCGGACCAGGGATGGTCCATCTCTACACCAAATACCTTCTTTCATCGCCCCAAAATGCTCTGTTTGGCTACTATTCCTACTGATGACGTCACCGATGACGTCACAGATGACGCGAACATGCCTCAAATCGGGGTCTACACCCAAGAGCTACAACATGACACCTCCCATGACACATTCCGACTGAAAATGGCCCCTCTCTACCCAAAATACCTTCCTGCACTGCCCCAAAATGCTCACTTTCGCTACTACTCGTACTGATGACGTCACCGATGGCGTCACAGATGACGCGAACATCCCTCAAATCGGAGTCTACACCCTGAGAGCTACAAAATGACACCTCCCACGACACAATCGGACCAGGGATTGTCCATCTCTACACCAAATACCTTCTTGTACTGCCCCAAAATGCACACTTTGGCTACTACTCCTACTGATGACGTCATCGATGACGTCACAGATGACGGGAACATCCCTCAAATCGGAATGTACACCCCGAGAACTACAAGATGACACCTCCCAGGACGCATTCGGACCAAGGATGGTCCATCTCGACCCCAAATACCTTCCTTCACTGCCTCAAAATGGCCACTTTACATACTACAACCAACTGCGCATGCGCAGATTGACGCGACTTGCACTTAAAAACACACCATTCTGACTCTACCCCGCACAAGCTTCAATTTGACACCTCCCACGACCCATTCGGACCCATAGTGGTGCATCTCTACCCCAAACACACACCCACATACCCCAAAAAATGCCTGCTTTCTCTACTACGGCCAGGCTGCGCATGCCCAGACTATTGACCACGGACGAACCATTAGTCCAGTGGGATGCTACTCCTCGAGAGCTTCAAAATAAGACCTCAACCGACATCATCGGTTCACTAGGGGCTCACCTAGACCTGAAAATGTCCACCGAGTATGCACCTATGCACTGAACACTGGATGTATATACAGACCAACCCGGAACAAATTTCATAGCTTTTCCCCAGCGTATTCTACAACCTCACAGCCCATAGTAAAACCCACAAAAAATGACCACCCCTACTTCTAGCAAAATAGATGGAAATGTGCGAATAAGGACCTACGAGAGGCTTGGCCTAGTCCGAGTTGTCTCCCTTGCGTCATAATGTTCAGATGGCGCTATGGTTTGAAAGGTGCGATTATCCGGAGGAATTGTGCCAATTGTCACCCTAGACGCCATTTTGTTACACAAAACTCTTAAATTCGTGCATCATATTATTCTAGAATGTATTGTGAACAGTTTGAGATAAATTGAGACGTACGGGTAAGAGAGATAGAGATGGTGTACGGATATTTCATGATGTAGCGGGAATGTGTAACGTAGAACAAATGTACGGTGTCCCATTCCGTGTTCCTTGTCAAGTTGCTGGGAAAATATCCGGGCTGACTGCATATGTGGAGAATTACTCGAGCTTTATATTTCATGAGCTGCTTGAGAAAATACGTGAAATTTGCATTTATAAATGGTATAAAAACGGCAGTGGACGTCCATGCAATCGCGCGAATGAAAGTAAAAATAGAGGTGTTTGTTGACATAAAAACAGCTGATCCATGTGGAGGATGTTTGAGCTACACGAGAAAATTCTGCCAATATATAAATGCCTACCTATAGATACTAAAATTGGCCGCTAAAAGCTCCCATAATATAGGGAAATAACTGTGATGTCTTTTTTCACTGTGACACGTTCTCCTAAAGACCTAAGCTGAAAGAAATGCCCCGTTAAGCCCGGCGACCTATATACCCCCCATACCCCATATAGGCATTTTCGCGGATTTTTCGATAAAGTCCGTGTTCCGTTTTTTTTCAGGAAAAATTTCACATGCACCCAGCCCATCTGATGCCCCTTCACGAATGCTTCACTTTGATACCTCACTCAACTCCATCGGACCATTAGGGACTCCCCTAGCTCTCAAAACGTCTATTTTCATACCCTTGGGCCACCGCGCATGCGCAGAATGCCGATATTTCAACCCCACATCCAGCCCATCAGATGCCCCTTCACATAGGCTTCACTTTGATACCTCACTCGACCCCATTGGACCATTAGGGACGCCCCTAGCTCCAACACGGCTATTTTCATACCCTTGGGCCACCGCGCATGCGCAAAATGCCGATATTTCAACCCCACACCCAGCCCATCAGATGCCCCTTCACGAATGCTTCCCTTTGATACCTCACACGACCCCATTGGACCATTAGGGGCTCCCCTACATCCCAAAACGGCTATTTTCATACCCTTGGGCCACCGCGCATGCGCAGAATGCCGATATTTCAATCCCACACCCAGCTCATCAGATGCCCCTTCACGAATGCTTCACTTTGATAAATGCCGCCTAAAAGCACAGGCATTTTAAAACATGGCCGCCTAAAAACACAGCCATTTTAAAACATGGCCGCCTAAAAACACAGCCATTTTAAAACGTGCCCGCCTAAAAACACCGCCATTTTAAAACATGGCCGTCTAAAAACACAGCCATTTTCCAACAAGGCCGTCTAGGAAAAATCCCAGTACATACACCAACAAGTCTAGACAAAGGCCACAACTCTCCTCCGGCACATCGAGTTGTCTCCCCTTGCGTGTACAGATGGCGCCACCATCGGAAGTTGTGACGTCATAGTTACATCCGGGTGAAATACGGCCCAATATCAGTTATATATACTACTGACTGGTATATTTTCGACCTGAAGTTGTCAAAATTATCATAAATGTAAGATTATTAGTCCTTTAGTGGGATATTTGATCCATTCATATTATCATATTTACATCAGTTATCAATACATGAAAACCCCGCTCCATGTTATAAACATAATGGAGGGATCATGAGAACGAACCGGAGATCACGCGGTGGTCCACGTGCTGTGCACCTTTCGCCGCCACTGGGACAAGACACCATTGTCCAACGATTAATGTGGAAAGGGCGCATTAAATGTGATTATTCGTAAGGTATCAAATTCTGCAATTATATTATGTGAATGAGGCGCCTAAAACTTTTGACATAGGGCATTATTTACATTAGAAATTGCATTTTAATAATCAGAACATAGCTCAAGATAAACTTCAATGATTATCTGATTATTATAAGTACATGCAAGCAGGTTTTTAAGTAGAATATGCCATAATAATGATACTGTGTTATTCCATGCTTCATAATTTAATATGTAATGCATTATAAAAGAAAAAAAAGTCGGAAGTCGGAAGTCAGAAGTCGGAAGTCAGAAGTCGGAAGTCGGAAGTCAGAAGTCGGAAGTTAGAAGTCCCCTCTCGGCTTTCGTAGGGATTAGGGCTTAATGTATCACCCTGTCGGACCCCTCTTTGTGATGGAAATGGTGCAATCAATTTATCACCAACCTTTACATGAAGCTGTATATCATTGTACATATTTTGTATTATTTTAGATAATAGTCCATTCAAACCCACGGAATGTAATTTGAATAAAAGAGTATTGTGGGGTACACTATCAAATGCTTTAGCAAAATCGATAAAGCATGTATATAGGGGTTTTGATAGTTTTTTGTTGTATTTGTCTATGAGAGTTTTTAATGTAAACATATGGTCAGATGGGCGTTTACCCGAAGTGAAGCCAATTTGTCCATTTGGCACAACATTTTTACTTGCTATGTACTTATCAAGCCTGGAATTTAAGACACTATTGAAAACCTTACCAAGACAGCTGGTTATAGTTATGCCCCTGTAATTACAAGGGTCCCTCGGATTTCCTTTTTTCAAGAGTGGAATTATATAACCTTGAGACCATTCAGCTGGATAAATAGATGTTGAATAAACAAGATTGAATAGTTTAGTGAGTCTAGGTAGAAGGTTATGTTGTCCATGCTTAATCATCTCATTAAGAATACCATCCAAACCACATGTTTTGTTATTTTTCAAACTATTTATACACTTTTGTATTTCTTTCTGTGTTATTTTGAAATCAGTTTCATCAAAAGACACATTTTTAGTATTTTCTGATAAATTGTTACTATATGTAGTTGGGTTTTGTTGATTTAGAGTTTTAAAATGAAGTTGCCATTCCTCTGGTGAAATCATATCTGATTTATCATTAACTTCTATTGTTTGGCCATCTGTATTCTTTAATTCTTTTAGCAGTTTCCAATATTCTTTCGGGTTATTTCCATGTAGCTCATTAATGTTGCTAACCAAGTTCTCTTTATACAATTTGCGTTTATATTTCTTAGCTTTCCGGAATTTCTTGAGGTGCAAGAAAAAGGAGGACCGTACAAAAGGGTCATGGGGGAATTTAGTTAACAGAATAGCTTTGTCATTTAGTTGTCTTTTAAATATTGACAGTGAAGTATCGTACCATTTTGGCTTAAGCGGTTTATTTAATTTCTTTACATTAACCTTTTTTATTCTAATGGATTTTAGTGCAACCTTGTGTAAAATATCATTTAATTCCAATGTTGCTTTGTTCACATCATCTATTGTGAATTTTTGTTCAATAAAAGAATCAAGTGCAACTTTAGTGTCTGTTGATTCTAACGCATCCTTAAATGAATCTATTGAGGATTCATCCCATACAAATTTGTCTGGCATGTTCCCAATATAGAGGCATTTGTCATTATTTCTATGTTGAACTTTAGAGTAGTTTATGCTACCAGCACGCACATTGACTGAAATTTTGCAGTGGTCTGATAAGTGACCAATAAGATTTATGTACTCTAAAGCTGGTAACTGTGCCACTAGCCAGTAGCTCATTTGAGGATAGAATATAGTCCACTGTACTGTTACCTTGGGGTTCAAAACATGTATAGTGTCCTGTAGAATCGGCCATTGAGAATTCTCATTTGACTAGAGATACAAACATTTAATAACTGGCGACCTCTCTCATTAACAGTTCTGTCCTGGTTACACCTTATTGGCGGGGTGTTATCACATATATACCCATCATAGAAGTCCATGAGATCATCACCAAAATCATTTGGTATAAAGTCGAGATTCGATCCAGTCCTGGCATTTAAATCGCCACCAATTAATATATCCCCTAATAAAGAGTATTTGGCAACAGAAATCTCCATTTCCGAGAGATAGTCTTTTTCTGTCCTATTGCTATAACTAGAATTGCAGGGTGGGAGATAAGCTGTACATACATATAAGTCAGCAGAAAGATTGAAGAAATATTTATCTAATTTAAACCATGCATAATCATCATGCCTCTCTAATATTTTTACACCATCTATGAGAGTTTGCCTTATGTAGATTGCTAATCCACCTGAGTATTTAGTTGCTCTTTTAGCTTTTGGTCTATGAAAGTTGTGTTCTATAAAGCCTTTCATGCATAATGTATCATGAGGCCCACAATGGGTTTCAGATAAACACAAAATGTCTGATGATGACAAAGCATTAATAAAGTCATTATCTAGTAGTTTAAGTTGGCCACGTTGAGTTAAACCATTAATGTTCCAAAATCCTATTCGGATTGTTGGGGACCTCACAGATAGTCCCATTAATAATTCCACACGGAATCATAAGTCCCACCGGATTTACGCCCTCTACTTGCATGATACCAACTGCCATCAGTATCATGGTTTCGTGTTTCACGTCATCTTTGTGTAGAGCTGGTAGTGTCTTCCGCATCGGAAATGTACTCTTCACTAGAATACTCTCTGGATGGGGGTTGTACTCTTAGAACGGAGTAGCGATTACTCCGGAACCTGTCAGCATGTGTATCGTTAGCGCGCTGGTTACGACTCTGTTGACCAGACCAGCCATATCTGCGATGAAGATGACTACCGCCCCAAGCATTATGTGCACCGGAATCAAACTTATCGTCATGGCTACGATAATCTTGTCTTGTAGGCCTTTGGGGCATCACAATGGACTGGCTGTGGTGGATGGCAGTCTTTAGGTTTGCAGCAAGGACTTTTGTGCCTTGGATAGACATATGCACCCCGTCATCTTGTAGAAATTTCCAGTTGGGCTGGCCTCTTGTGGAGAGGTTTGTGTTGTCACAGATTATAATATTGTCCTGATTTAGGTATCTGTGTTGAAGGCTGATGTTTGTTTCATAAGTCTTTCTGTTTAATTGTTCATTATCACCTCGACTCACAGCCAGTGAAAAGACAACTTTAGTATTTGGCCATAAACTCTGCACTAAGTCAACTAGACTTGACATTTCCTTCACACATTTGTCACTGTTGGATACCTTCACATCGTTAGTTATCAGGTGTAACACCACAGTATCATAGAATCGCTTTTCCGATTCAACAACCTCTCTTGCTTCACCAATTGTGTAAGCCGTCCGTTTTGTTACGACACACTCTCTGGTTAATCGCTCCTCATGTATATCCCGAATTTGTGAATGACCGATAAGAAGTACCTTTTTGGTAGTGTTTGAACCGCGATCAGTATTAGAATGGTGGACCGGAGATGGGGATCTGACACGAGCATGCCTTTGGTCTACTTGTTTGCTCAACTTGATCACCACATTTTGGGTTTCTGTACCTACTTTCTGGCTCTCTTTTATTGAAGGCACAATTGTATCCTGAAGTAGGGCCTGCATATTGTTAACTTTACCAATACGGGTTTCCAGTTGAGATTTTAGTCTGTTGTTTGAATCGTGATGAGATTTGAGGTGTTGTTCCACTGACTCAAGCTGTTTTGAAGTTTTTACCTCATATCTCAGCTGTTCGTTCTCTCGACTGTACACTTTAAGCTGCGAGTCAGCCTGTACTCGCCTAGTCGTTTCCTCGTCCAGACATGACCTTAAGTTTGCCACTACTTCGTCTTTCTGTGATTTGTCAGAATTCTCTATGGCTGTTATTACTTTTTCCTCCAATGAATGAATGCACTCAGATGTATGGGATTTAATGCCAGAATCTTCTATCACTGTTACAAGTTTTTCTGTAAGTGTATTCATGCACTCAGTCGTGTGGGTTTTAACTTCTGTAGATAAATTGGCACTAGCTGTAGAGGCATCTTTTGTAGACAACACATCGTTGACTTGAGCTGCCAGAGTACTTTGTGACGAAGCAATAGATGTAACCATCTGATGCAGGTCATCATGGGATGACGTTAAATTATCTAGGCGGTGAAGAATATCATCAAGTTTTTCATCCAGCTTGCTTACAAATGATCCTTCCACTGATTTTGCTGATACTGGACATAACTGGGGATGTAGGGAAATATCTGAAGCACGGAATGCCGAACTGAGCCACTCTGGTATCTCAGTACAAGTTTCACAAGAATATTTCCGTTTAGAACTAGCCAATGCAGCAATCTGATATACTGGAAGTTTTGTACAGGAATAATGGATCCAATGATAGCACGTACTACACCGAATCATAAGGGAATTGTCTGCACCTTGGCAACGATTGCACACGTTGTTCATTTCAGTACCATTTGACTTTTGTGTAGACTTTTGTGAATCAGAATTGTCAACGTTGTCATTTGAGCTTTCTGCAACCACAGTGAGAACACATGTCTCTTCTGAGTCTGGGACAGATTTGATTTTGCTATCAGCATCACAGATTGTACACTGATTTACGGAGAATCTAGAGGCCGTGAAAGGAACCGCTTCACCACTAGTGTTGTAGATTGAGATGTTTTGGCAACAAATACCACTTTCATGAAGGTACAACATAGCTTCATTTTGGGAGGAGAATTTCTTAAAAAGACTACCTCTAAATCCTTTAGTAGCTGATTCACAAGATCCCCAGTCTGGGAAAATGCCGATTTTCCGGCCCTTTGCAACAGCATAGATGTCCTTTTTCTTGTTTTTTCCCTCCATTTTTACCTTTTAGTTGAACGGCGATAATTGATGATATAGGGATAGCGATAAATCCGTGGAACTTTGGTAGTTTTTTTAGCACATTTGAAAAAAGTCCGCCATTATTATCAGCCTTGTTATGACTTGATGACGGTGACGATGTTGTTTGTGACGTTGAATAGAATAGAATAGAATAGAATATTGGTGACGTTAAGATAACTTTACTTCCTTTTCTGGAACGTTGTATATTACGTCACAAGTTCGACATTAGCTGTGCTATAATGTTGCGTTTATTGTTGACAGTTGATTTCTTTGAATTCAAAATTCGAGTTAAGTATCCAAAATAGACAAAGTATCAATGTCACCGCAAATGTAGTAAATCCAATACGCCGAAATTAAATACTTTGGATACATACGTTCTAATGAATATGTGCTTTTCCTTAACTTGAAAAGATGGCTCCTTGATGTGTGTGCAGTTTGCATTGAGTTAACATGAGCCAGTGGCTGGAGCCGAACTCACTTGACGTCACGAGCCAAAACAACAGGGGTCCTGAAAAAGTATTTAGTATTCCGGATAAATCTTTTTTTAAATCTATATATCAGGAATAATTTCCATCCTTCTTGCTTAGTCTTTAGTGGAATTAATTGCAATTATATTATCCAATGACTCCCAGGTCGTTTCCTGGTAATATATTCACTACACAACTCACCCATGGTGTATTTCAAATACCGCATATGGTGTATTTGAGATACATCACAGCTGACCTCGTTTTCGCGGATTAGTTCAAAAGAGGCTGAGCTCCACACTCATACTGGGATGATAGTTCGATAAAACACTTACACGATAGACACTCGACAATGTATGCCAAATATCGGCACGATATTGTCTCGTGTCATCGTGTAACTCTAACATGTCTGACATGTCAATTATAAATAATGTGGTATTATGAATAATACATTAATAATCGGAATACCCGATAACTCCTAATAGCACACTTAGGAGATCCCTATCGTATAGAGCGTACAAATGCGCATTAATATCAATGCCATTGACGTTCATAAACTCCCACAAGCACACGTAGGAGATCCCGGTCATCTTGAGCGTACCAATGCGCTCTAAGGTCAATGTCACCGACGTTTATTAAATCCTAACAGCACATTTAGGAGATCCCTGCCATGTAGAGTGTACAAATGCGCACTAATATCAATGTCACTGACGTTTATAAACTCCTACCAGCACACGAAGGGGATTCCAGTCATCTAGAGCCTACAAATGTGCACTAGGATCCATGCCACTGACTTTTATGAACTACTGACACCACGGGTCGGAAATTTCAGTCATCTAGAGCGTGCAAATGCGCATTGACGTTTATACACTCCTAACAGTAGGGCCTACACGTCGGAGACATCAGTCATCCAGAGCGTGCAAATGCGCACTGACGTTTATACACTCCTGACAGTAGGGCCCACACGTCGAAGACATCAGTCATCTAGAGGGTGCAAATGCGCACTGACGTTTATACACTCCTGACAGTAGGGCCTACACGTCGAAGACATCAGTCATCTGGAGCGTGCAAATGCGCACTGACGTTTATACACTCCTGACAGTAGGACAGTACGAGCACACTTGGCATTGACTGTGACCGATAAAGCCACGCCTGGGCTGGTTTATAGGCCTATGAGAGGAGACAGACCCCCAGGCGACGGATCGCCCTGTACCTATACATAGCCCGAATGCGAACCGAAACTCCATCCACATGCGTCAGGATGGTCAACAGCTTCCTTGATCTTTGGTTACTATTACCGTGAATAGTATATCGTGCCTCCGTACGAGGAACGTTTCATATCCAGCTTGACTGGTTAACTCTTGTATGGGCATCCGTCTTAGAAAATAAGGGGTGGTGTGTGTGGGGGGGCAAAGGGGTTGAGGCGGTCTTGGGAGGATATATCTATATCTTTATGCTATATCTTTACATGGCATTACCTTGGTGCTTTTATATATCTGATACCACAGGCCCTCAAGAGTTTTGGGAGTGTGGACGGTGGTATTACGGTGATTTGTCGAAATATGGGGTCTCTATATATAACCCCATGCTCTATATAAAATTGTATTTTTATATAAATCGAGGGGTTTATAGATATAGAGACCCCGTTTTTCGACACTTCAACGTAATACCACTGTCCACCTCCCCCCCCCCCTCCCAAAAAACTCTTGTTTTGACGGCCTGTAACTGATATTGAAGATGAGAAACGACGAAATTTTGTGAGTTAATTGCCCCAGAAACAGCTGAATCAGTGATATATATAAACATAAACCTCCGGTGAAGGTTGATTTTGTTGGGGGAGAGGAGGGGTTGACGGGAGAAATTCGGGAAAATTCATGTGAGGATTTTCGGGAACTCCCAAGAGGATTTCGATGGAATTCACATAGGGATTTCGGGGAAAGGGATTTTGGAAAAATTCACATGAGGATTCTGGGGAATACACGGAATGAATTGCGGGGAATTCTCGCGAGAATTCATAGGATTCTGGGGATCTCGCCGGAGGATTTCGGGAAAGTTTACAGAAGAATGTCGGGTGAATTCACAGAATGATTTCAGGGGAATTCTCAAGAAGATTTCGGGGGCAGTCACATGGAAGATTCGTGCGAATTTACAGGAGGAATGTGTTGATTTCGTTCTTGCACATTGGATGGTATTCTACCATGGTATTTTGGTCGAAATCATATATATAACACAGCGACTGTACAAAGTAAGCCACACGATTTAGTGTGATGAACATACCTCCCGAAGCACGCAGCCATATCGACCTCCATGCACAATAAGGGTGTGCTGCCCCGGGTAGGTAACAATAGGGAGCTTCAGTTGTTTCATTCGATAACTTAATGGCCAGGTCCCCCGTCCTCAATCCCTCCTCAGAATGATAAGTGAAGACCGTGAAATCCTTCCAGAGAGACACAATTTTATACACCTCATAAGCGATGACATACGTTACAGAAAAGGACTCTACGTTTTTGACCATGACCATGATGTTAATGGGAAAGAAAGGCGAGTGACATTGTTTAAATCTGGTCAGACCAGGTTCTCCAATAAAGCAGTACAGCAAATCACCTGAAAAGAGAAAAATCATCTGACAGTACAGTTTGATTGTTGCAACACTTCTTTTCCTGGATATGATTTATTTTCATACAAACAAATATATCTATATTTTTAATACATATAAATGAACAAATAGCTAGCATTATATAGCAGTTGGAGGTCCCAAAAGACAGAAAAGGAGTCAATATTGACATCACAAATGAAGCTTTCAGATAGGATATACGGAAACTGGTGATACAATTTTGAGGGTTTACATATTTCTTTCCAATATTCAGTGGCGTAGGAAGATGATTTAATGTAGCGGGGGGATGCCTCCAGATACCAGCAATACGCAGCAAAGGCGCGTCAGGCTATCGGGATCCGGGTGCATGCCCCCTCACCCCCCTCCCCCCGGACTTTTTTTAATTCTAGAGTTCATTCTTCGTGATCTTTAAAATTTTCAGATGTTTTCATACTTATAAACGCGTAAAACAGACAAATTATCGATGAAAATACAGCGTACATAATCATTACACCTGGCGATGGCAAGCATAAATATTATAGCTGGAGCTTGAAATATTGATATACTAACAGTATGTACATAATTTCCATGCTTCATGTTACAGCAGCGTTCAACGTTCAGGTAGCAGAGTTGTTGATCTCAAAACCTGGGGCTTAGACGCCCCTCCGACAATTATTTATTGTTTGTTGTTTGATTCAACTATTTATTGTTCTAAAAAAAATCGTGGATAATATCATAACCCCCCCCCCCCCTTCAATAAACAATAAATACTTGGATCTTCAAGATATATAAATGGAAAACCAGTTTGGAATTTCAGTTTACTCCTCCAAGTAGGCTCGGGCTCGGGCTGACATCTTAATATTTTGACCTTTGCGTAAGCTATTAGAATATCAAGCGGTATACTTTTGCATAAAAAATAACCATTCACATCGTCAACTGTTAAAGAAATCCAATGGAAATTGAAAGCAAATAACCCTCACAAACTCGACGATTTTTCTACAATTCAAGACTTTATTTTGCAAGCATAGCAAAATGGTACTGTAATTTTTACTGAGTACCGTATCATTTGCAGGACTAACTTTTTCCGTTGGAGGATCGCTCTGCTTTTACATACAATATTATACTTAGATGAATGGTAATATTCACCATCGCATACTTTGCTACAGATTACAAATTCGACAGGGAAATATTCGAAGTGGCAATGTGAGAGTGTTTATCCGTGTCAAGAAATCTCTGACCACAGGCTGCTTGAGTCGAGAGTATATGCCGTCATATTGTATATATAAAGAGAGAGAAGGCTGGAAACAGAGTTGAGAAAGGGTGGCCAAATGTTAGTGATTACTTATTAAGGATGTCCGCTGGTGGTAAATCAAAGTAATTAACTTTTTCAATAATGTGTGTTGTTGCATTCATAATTGTGTAATATGAGGAAAAACAAAGAAAAAAAATATAGGTTGGTGAGCATTTTTTAACTGTAGGCAACGTTAAGTGGACTGACCCATGCTCAATTTGATAACCCAGAAAGCATAGGGAATAGCCCTAGTTTTGAAGCATATTCATGAAAAATTCATATAAATAGTATATAACTTTTTCTTATATTCTAACTATTTGCAGATAATCACAATGTCTATCAAATTTAGCAAATTGGATGGATGTTGGTGTGCAAAATTCTCGGCTAGAAGGCTTTTAAAGGAAATCCCCATCTCTTAACCTAGGGAAGGGAGATAACCCAATAGATAAAACAGGCAAAATGGCTGCCAAAGTCAAAAACCACCAGCGGACATCCTTAATTTGGTAGCAACTTGGACATCGAGAATACCCATAAAAATGTTCAGTGAAAGGGCTTTGTACCTGCATGTTGTTGTGTGTTTTTTTTTGTGGTGCAGTCTCTCAGGTAAATCGATCAATCGCGATTGCAAATGAGGTCAAAGATATTTTGCGCCAAGATGTCTAGTGACATCGGGGTTAACCCATTTACATTTGTTATTAGATTGGTGTAGTACATGTATTTGCTGCCATGTGGTTCTGAACTCCGTTTCCTGCCTTCTCACGTTTTATATTTTGTTTTAAACTTATTTTATTGTCTTCAAAACAATTGGATTGGGGACAAGTTCTTCCAACTTAGTTTCCCCTCTCCAAATATAGGTAAAACAAATTTTGTGAAGAAAAACAAACAACAATATATAAACTTATACAACGTTACAGTCTCGTTAACTTGTGCATATCTCCAAGTGCAGATCTAACAAATTTGTTAAAAAAGTCACAGATCACTATTTGAACATATACATTCTTACAGGCAATGATAGACAAATGTGAAGGCTACACGTGCAAGGATTGGCGTCTTGATTTTATGGAAAATAAGAGGCACCCAGGTCCACTTCATTGAAAGAAACATCTAGCAGAATCGCTGACTATCTTTGATAAATTTTTGGACAGCATTGAATACTTGTATATTGTTAGTTAGCGAGAGAGATGGACTGCCCCACAACAATTGATGGACATTCGTATTTGGCGGTATGTTATCAAGTAATTCCTTTCTTATATTTTCGTAACGCGGACAAAATAATAAATAATGTTCGGCATCCTCTGTTGGTTCCCCACATGCGCAATGTCCGGTTTCGTGAAGTTTTATGTGATATAAATCTCCATTAAGCTGGCTACAGCCGTGTCGTAATTTCGTTTGACGTATATTTAAGTGAAGAATTGAGAGGCTGTATTTGTTGTTTTCATTTTCGGGTCCTGGGTTGGTTTCGATGTCACCACGGACGATTAATAGTAGTACGAGAATTATAAAGATGTTAACATTAGGGTATTTGGATTGAAGAACATAGAGGGCGAAACATACTACAGAACATCTGACATTTGTTACGAGGCAGTCCAAGTAGTTAAAATTTAAGAAGTTGATGTTTTGGAAACTTGGAATGGCACCACGGGGCCTGTATCTCCGTGAGTTATAGAGTCCGATTGATATTCCGTAATTTGCAAGATCATTAACCATTGTCAAATATGTTTTCATTGTTGAACAGAAATATCAATCGGACTCGACACCATCGGCTATTAAGATAGACGATTTGACCGTTGCACGATAATCTGCACTTGAATTGGAACATGATACTTGTAGCATTCTTGAATACATATACGATAAAATGTACAGTTTTGCAGGGCTTAGAGTTGCCAAAGATAACATCAAATACATAGAAAAATAGGGAATAATGAAAGAGTAATGAGATTTGTATTGATATAAGACGTTTGGCAAGAGACTGCATCAGATAGGATAGACACAGGTGCTCCTCGACCGGCGATCCGCAGATAAACACAAGAGGCTGGAGTTTTGCTCCAGCATAATAAAAAGACAGAAAATTAGTCATAAATAATAATAATAACAAAGACAAAGATCAATTATATTCTATAGCATCTGAATAACGACAAGTGGTAGTATATACACAATATCAATCAAATCACCTATGAGCATGTCAAGTATTAATAATATTCATATAATTATGTATGTTCGAGTAGTCACACCATGACTGGCAGCATTCTCAGGTGGCAATCAAGTTGGTTCAATGACTTACCATAAGGTAAAGTTTGGTCAGTAGGGATGGCAGAGTACTTCACAGGTGGTCGATCAAAAAGTCTAGGGTAAGACCATTGGGTCTGTATGACAAGGAGTTAGTTGTGGAGTTGGCTGGGAAGATGATGCCGCAAACAGAGATTCTGGTGGTGACCCAAGTTGAGAAATCGGTAGTGGTGCAGGCTGGGAAGATGAGAATCCATGTTGTTTGGCTGAAGGTGGGAGCTGCTGTGACAGTAGAGGTGGCACGTTTTGAAGAACTGTTGTTTGAAGACAAGAGTCAGTCCTATTTCGAATGCTGGTAGCATGGCCTCTCGAGGACAGGAAATCCACCTCAGACTCGTCGGATATTTTCCTGATTGGACCGTGTTCGGACGTTTTGAGGAAAATTTTGCCTTTGTTTGTCCAGCAGGCGAAGATATGACCATCTCTCCTCAGATCTAGTAGCTTCATCATCACTCGATGTCTGGGCTTTGCCAAATCCTCGACAAGAACAATTTTAGTTCCGGCCAGTTTCCTCCTTTGAGCCATTACCTTTTCTTTACTTTTGTAGTTTGCAAACGTGACATAAACGTTACACTTGCCGTCGCGCGGGGGCGCGAGAACATGGCAGTGTTCAATTTCCTCTTTGGATATATTAGCGCCAAGGCGATTGTTGAACAGGTCTAATATAATCCCTTCCGTGTTTGATATGTTTTCGTCGGAAATGGGGACTTTGATTACACGAACGCAGTTTTTACGGCTGTATTGCTCATGTTCGTCTAAAACAAGTCGGACTTGTCGGAGTTCACCCTGTAGCGCCTCTATCTGCTCGGATTTTTCTTCCAATTGTTTTTGTAAAGGCGAAATAAATTTCTCGAGAATCTGAGGAATAACTTTAGAAATTGATTTTTCAATAGCTTTTTCGACAGCATTTTCGATGGTTTTCTGGAGGACAGGTTCAAGAGCCTCAACGAAATTGGGGGCGATTTGTTGCTGTAGATCTTTGTTTTCCATGGCCGATACGATAAGATCTTGAATATTTACCGTCGATTGCTTCTTGCCACGCCCTTGTGTGATTTTGTGCATCTCAGGTAAGGAAGCTTGTCTTTTCAACGGATATTGGCCTGCCATTTCAAGGCTGTCGTCCTGGCTTGTGTTTCGGGCTGAAATGTCCCGCTTTCGTGTGTCGATTTGCTTTCCTTTGTTCATAGTCGTACGAGAAAAGTTGACTCACAGCAGACTTGTCTTGGCTCGAATGGCACGTTTTCCACAAACAATTTTCTTCCAATATGGTTCAAAAGACAGTCCAGGAATACTATAACATCAGAATAACCTCAACCTCGTCTGCTAGTACTGCTAAATATCTAGATATTCGCCGGTCGAACAGGAGCTGTGTTTCAACCGTCCTTACAGTCCGCCATCTTGAATTCACGCTTTATATATACCATATGGTGGCATATGCTCTCGGGTCCTCACAGATTGTACTTTAAGGATACTGAGCCTTCCTGCAGACAATTTTACACATCATCTAGAATTTGTCTTTAAACAGCTAAAAATAAGCCTCATAGCTGTGGCAATGTATATATGCGTTGAAAGAGTATTTCTCGAGGATTCCAAATATATAAATGTGTTTGCTGTAAACATATCTGTTGTGAAGATATTTGGATTTTAACCAAATTAATTTCTAAAATGAGCCTTCTTTTTAAAATGGCTATTTTCAATAAACTATTCCACTTATAGTGATATACATCATCATTTCCGGGTAGAACACAACTCCAACAGATAATTCGTGTCTCAGTTTTCAAGTTTTGGTCTAGTTCTTATTCTATTGACTTTTAATGGAAAACTTCCTTATAAAATTGAGTAACTCCTAGTGTTAAACTTTGAAGCTGAATTTAAAACAAACTATTATAATTATCGAAATTCTGAGACACAGTTAAGGAGTACATAGTGTATCGAACAATCACACCAAATTTCGGATCTCTAGGATAAATACTTTTCGAGCAATAAATCATGTCCATGTAAATTAGGTGAAAAAAAAGAATAGCAGAAATCGATCGAAAAGGCAAAAGGTGCATAGGTAGTCTCGATATTTGTAATTGACGCTCAAATTTTATACTGAAGCATTTTTTTTTCTTTTTTCAAATGGGCATCAAAGTTAAGTATTGAAAGATAAATGATATCTAACATTTTAGTCGAGTATATTTCCAAAACACTTTTAAATCAGATTTTAACCTACGAAAACGACTGGAACTCGTTCGACAAGCTGGTTTCAGACATTTACGGTCGCCGCTCGGCTGTCTGAGGAAACTGTCAATGCGTTATGAATAGATGTCCCAGCGCTTTTGTTCATAAATAGTGGGTGGTTGAGTGGGCACGGGTTCCTGTTGCTTCAATGCATTTTGCTGAAAAGCAACAGGAACTCGATAATGTGATGTCCAGCCCTATAATATCACTTGTCTTTATTGCACCATGTAAGCGTCCTGTCTGTGTCTTGTGTGCTGTCCTCAAGTGTGTTATAGGGTGGATGGAGGGCGTCCGGTTCCATGCTGCTTCAAAGATTTCTTCTTTGAAGTAGCAGGAATGCAACTTCTTCTTTTTTTATTTATATATTTATTTCCGAACTTTCACAGACATATCTCGGACATATATACAGTTCATGAAATCAGCACACATGAGCATAAGCATCAGCACATGAGCAGTCACTATGAGCACACATGAGCATCAGCATCAGCACATGAGCAGTCACTATGAGCACACATGAGCATCAGCATCAGCACATGAGCAGTCACTATGAGCACACATGAGCATAAGCATCAGCACATGAGCAGTCACTATGAGCACACATGAGCATAAGCATCAGCACATGAGCAGTCACTATGAGCACACATGAGCATCAACATCAGCACATGAGCAGTCACTATGAGCACACATGAGCATCAACATCAGCACATGAGCAGTCACTATCTAAACAAAAGATGAAAAATTGACCACCGGGCATTAAAATCTTCCTATTTACAATTGGTATCGGCAATGTATTTTTCTGCAGAGTACTGGAAACGTAAATCGTTCTTAACCCCTTGTATATGTACCCTTTGTCCCTTCGTCCATTGCCTATATATGTGGTATTTTACCATGATTATTACTACATTAATAATTTTTGACCCAGAGGCTTGTACACCAAATAAAACTTTTTCTAATGTCAAATCTAGTCTTATACCAGTCGTTTCCCAAATCCATGATTGAAAGTTTGACCACAAAGACGACGTGTATCTACATGTCCACAATAAGTGTGTTATCGATTCCGGACATTCCTTACAAAAGGTACATAAATTATCAGTAACATAGTTAATTTTTTCCAAAAATAAGTTCGTGGTAAGAATTCGCGTTAGAATACAGTACTGGAACCACTTTAGTTTTGTTTCCAATCCTATTTTAAAGGGTAAAATATTCGCGTTTTGCCACCACGAAATTTCAAACGTTTCCTTAAGTTCATCCTCCCATTTTTTCGCTGCTTTTGTTTTCGTTGTTTTTTTCGGTCTGCACAGAATATTATAGAAGTATGCACCCGTTACCGCTTTAAATAAAGGTTCAATATTCTTGGGAACAAATGGGGACAGTACTGTACTCCTCTGCGATTTTAAACCGACTTCCCGCTGGTATTTTTTTGTTGCACTAATAACACCTTGGTAACTTAAGAAATTATGACTGCATTTATGAAGTACCGAAAAAGTTTCGTAGGTATAATAATTACCATTTGTATCCATTAGGTCGTTAATATACTTGACACCAGATTTCAACCAATTCGAATGCAGGAATGCAACTTGGCTGGGTGGTGCTTAGTTCGTTCTTCGCGATATAGCTGAAATATTGTTGAAAACGACGTTAAATTCTATTCACTCACTCACTCACTTGTTCATAAAGCTTCCTCAATACACACTGATCACCGGAAGTCAGTTATTCGGCTCCAAAGTACTAAGCGAATATCCGGAAATACAAAATGACTCCTTCAGATGTTAGAGAACTTGGCAAAATGTTTTAGAATGATAACTTTAATCTGTGCCCGTTGGTTCCAAAAATAATTAACACTAAAGATTTGATTATAATTTACGCCATTTACACACTTTCTATAATCCAAGAATGTTTTACCTCAGCTGACAGTGTGAGTTCTGTAGTTGTTTATGCTCGTTCTGGAAAAACTTGCTGCCGTGCGCAGTACATTTCTGGGCACCTTTCAAAAATCAGAGTCTTCGAAAATTTAGTAAATATATATTTTACCTAATTAGATACAGGGATAATAGGGAAGCAGGGAATACGACCGGAAACCGGATAGTTAGATAATATCTTCCATAATTCGTTTAATTTTCACACCTCTGTAAGTAATCAAGACAGGACCTCGGAAATATATATTAAAACTTAAAATTACACTATTTATAATTGGAATTTCAACTGATTTTTCAATAGAAGAAATTTCTAATGTGGAATGTTGAAACTGGGTAGTAAAAAAAATGACCGTTTTCTTCAGACAAGAGGGCTCAGTATCCTTAACTCAAACGACCAATACCGACCAGGGGACAATATAGCCAAGTACTGGCCCGAAAATGTGCCACTTTTTGTAATCCGCATTATGCTAGAAGCATGGCACCCCAAATAATTTTTCACATACTGGATAAAATTCCTTACCATTTGGTTACATTTTACAATGTTACCAATATTGTCTGGAAGCAAGTCTACTACAAAGAAAAGCCATCTGAACCAAGGGGGTCAAAGACCCGAAAATGTCCCACAGTGTTTGAAAATGTACCAGTGAAAAACAACTTATTCTTTTTAATGAAATATACCAGTACCAACAATATGAATATTTGATACAAAATTATGAAATTTCAGTCACTAAATACCGAAAGAATAAATTTTTAGTCTGAATTGATGATAATAAAACTGCACCACAGCTACGCAATCCTGGTACCAGTTGGCCATATGCACTGGCACATTTTCGGTCCTTTTATATGTTGCAGATGATCTCGTCTTATTTATAACTTACGAAAAATATACGGTTTTGTGTCCTCTGCTTCTGAAAAATCTTATCAAATGAAATATTTTAACTCCAAGGATTCTCGAAAAAATAATCAAATACGAGTCTGCAATTTATTCAAGGGAGACTAATGTTAAGTTATTCAAGGGAGACTAATGTTAAGTTATTCAAGGGGGACTAATGTTACCAACCAAAAAATAAATATAATTGTGAATGAAACCCCTTTCAAGAAGGATCAAATCTTAGCAAACCATCTCGAAACAACTTGTGACATAATCTAGTTTATGATTCTAGCATCCGCGAAAACATTTATCGGAATAATGCGAAAATGCACGGTAACATGGCAAAAAAAACGGAGGTGGCACATTATTGGGTCCGGCACAACTTCGGGCCAGTGACTGTACCCTTACCGTGACAGTGAATAAACTTTCGTATTGCCGTAGCTTTTATACGGGCGTTTATTTTGCTACGACACTAGACCTGTTTATTATACATACAAATAGCTCATCTCAAGAAATCTTTAAAAAATTACGAACAGAAGGTGGAATATAAGCTATTACCTATTCTCAAAAAATGTGTCCTGCCGAATGGATCCACGTTGCCACTCACAATGTCTCCTGTATCGCATACTGCATCGCATATGAGATCAACTCCCTCAAAGACCTCAAAGACTGTGCCTAGGAATATTGGTGTTGTGTTTGAGAGCTGCTGGTAGACATTCTGGTGAACATCAATCATGGTGACTATAACATGGCCGTCGATAATATCCTTGACAGCACTTCGGATATATAAGGCATCACACATCTGAAACGGATACAGGAAACCGTGCTGGTGAAGTCTAATATCAATAATATATATATTGCCAGAGCCCACAACGCCCCGTATTCCGAATCAGTACGAACGCAATAAGACTCCAAATGGCTGCAGGTACCGTTCAAATTGACCACGTATTACAAGCGGTATATTACCATCTCGCTACTTTCATTCACAAATTGCATGTGCCATTTTGATTTTCAGAGATTTTCCACGATATTTATTTCAGTAGAGTTGCATAGTTGAAGATGAAAAATAGAAACAGACGCTCCTGTGACTTAACATGCCAGGAAAATAGATATATTCAAATACGGATCCTGTGACAAGACGAGATTTGTATATACGGTTCAACATAAGTACATAGTGTATTGTATATTACAGAATTGTGTTTAGGCTACTTTACAGGTAAACGGCTTAAGGATAGTCAGGATCTTTGAGATTTTCGAAAAATATTTAAATAAAGTCTGAATTTCCGAAAACGCCCCGCATCATTTTAATGACCAAATTTTTCGACACAATGATACTATGAGACATGAAATGACAAATAATGTATTTCTTTTTTGGGGGAATTCTTTTTTCAATGCCTTTGTGAAGCAAAAATGAAATGAAACGACAAAGAATTTCGCGAAGCGACTTTCAGAAAATAAATACTATAACAGGCCAGGAAAAGGATACATAAAATGACTCAACTAAGTTTTGGAGAATTTACCAGCAAAATTATACATTTCGCCTGAAACACGTGGACGTACATTCATTTTCGACTCTGCACACAAATGACCGCTCAAATCTCGCCATTTTGCCTTCGACTTCACAACGAAGTAAAGATAATTCAATAGAAAATAAACTATAGCAGATATCAAATTCAAATTTTCCACAAATACAGTTAGATACGCACTTTTCAGCCCATCTGTTGACATAGAAATCGAAGTTAGCGCTTCGATTTCACACAGTTCGGAATGTGACAGAGCGTGCTCCTTTTTTAAACAAGGTGAGCCATCACATGTCAATAATATTCATACGCCCAAATAGGCATTTCGAGAATATCGTTCATAACATGTATAAACATCAAAGAAGCATAATAATTCAGTGAAATATGGTGATATTTAGCATACAAAATATTTAATTCGACAGTTACATTGCAGAAAAGCATTTTTGTCAACCTCTCTGGAGATCTATTTTTTCGAGCCGCCTTACTCCAATAACCGGTCGCATGCTTCTCGAGAAATCGCGCGAGATTTGATAATTTGGTAAAACTGAGAAAAAACCCAGATTATTCGTCTAATTACATCAAATTTAGTCAACAAAGATGGTAGTATAGTGAATTTCGGTGAGTAAGCTCTCCCAGCTGAATGGTTCTGCATTCCAATCGCATGTTCTGAAAGCGTTTGTCGATGAAAATGAGTGAGCATAAACGTGCGTAGCTAAATGACAGTAACCCTCTGGACCGTGTGCCAACAACATCAACAACACGAAACAACAACAACACGTTGAATGACTGTCTCATTCAGATTGACTTTGATTGACAGGTGTTCAATTTTGTGCAAAGGGTGAATGCATCGAGGCCGGAAAAAGTCCACCTGAGCAGGAAGAAATGTGAAACGCCATTTTTCTGAACAATTCAATTTGTTTGACCACGTGTAGCATTCTATATTCCAACAACTTCAAGTAGGTCATTCTTGTTTATCCTCAACGAAGAGATTATTCAACTTTATTCGTGACTTAAACAGTCACTACATTTCTTCAATTTCCAATTTTACTTCGAGAAATCCGCTACATTTTTGATCAATTTTGGGGTTTTTTCGAGTTAGTTCAAAGAAATAGTAATATTTTCTTCCCTATCTTTCTGAGATGAAATAATGCGTGCTTGATAATTTAGTGCCTTTTTGAAAATTTCAACCTGGCAAAAAAAATGGCAAAATCTCTCATATCCCCCTCCCCCTTAAGTCAGGCCCAGGTGAAAAGAACAAGTGTGCTGAATTCGGTCTTCGATGCCGAACCGCGAAAATTATGATTGCAACTTACTCTATTAAATAGTTATATTGGAATTAGTGATCAATCTATTTCGATTGAAAATCAATCTATTAGATTGAAAATCCCCGGCTGGTTTATTAGGATCCATTAGTTTGATTTTTTCAGTCTACATTAGACAGGTCAGAGAGAAGGACTAACTGGGATATATATCCTACTTGGGATATTAAATCCAAGTTTGGATACTAAAATATATTCTAATTGGGATATTTTGACCGATTTTCATACTAAACGGCAATGGCGAATTTCGGCATCTAAACTACAAAAACTAGACAGAATCTACTTCACAAAACTGCCAATGCGATTGTATAATTTTGCTGACTTTTCCTCGCCGACATTATTCTCTGCAGTTATGTGCATTATTTTTTTCGTGTTGTTCTTGCACTATACTTCCCATCACTCTCCACTGTTGTATGTCTTTATACGAACAAAATAACTAGCAAGATATGCCAGGTTGAAAATATGGAAGTATAAAAAAAATATCCAATGTGGGATCTTTTATCCCAATTGGGATATATATCCCAGTTAGCCCTTTTCTCTGACCTGTTAGATTCGTTCTGTTCTTTGTCAATCAAACCGAAAGATCGACATTTGAATCTATTCACTTCAATCTATTAGATTGAAAAAGAACAGAATGAATCTAGACTGAAAATGCAGTCTAATAGATCGCAATAAACTCGAATTTTCAATCCAATAGATTGATTTTCACTCGGATTAGACTGATCACTAATTCCAATCTAATTATTTAAGAAAGCGCGATTCAAAAGTGTAAACTATATGAATACCATTGATTAGATAGGGCTTGATTGACAGAAACGCGTTCCTCCGAGGTGTGATAAATAGCATGTTTAATATAACTACGCGAATGACTGTAACAGTTCCAATCCTCATGATTTGGCCATGTAAGTTACAAGCTAAAAATAGATTGATATACCTATCATATGGCAAAATATACCCCAAGTCACAGAATCATTCGAGAACATCGAAAATGTTAAAAAGAGACTTGCATTCATGAAAACCTACAAAAATCTGTTTTTGATAATAAAATCGGGAATTGTCTTCCGGTTTCTGTGGTCGTCATCCTAATAAGGAAGGTACGTTACAGCATACATTGCGTGTATCACATTTACAATCGCCATAACCTATAACACATACAAATAGTTTATTTTTGCGTGCGGATAACCTACTAACTGATGAGTACACTTGGTAAGTACATATTTCGTGGTAGGAAATTCCATGAACTACACATTCTCAAAACTACTGTGTACAAAAAGTACGCAAACTGTGTTAAAAATTATCATGCACAGCGGTGTGCACCTTTTATACACACTTTTGTGTAAGTCTTGTACACATCGATGTGTACTTTCGGCATAATTTGCTTGGAGAAGTGCACAAAGCAGTGTATAAAGTGTACACACCATGCACGTTGTGTATGATAATTTTTGACACACTTTGTGTACAGTAGTTTTGAGAGAGCATGCTCATGGGATTTCCTACCACGAAACATGTTCTTATGATTACTCATGATTACTTATGATTACTCATGATTACTTATGATTACTTATGATTACTCATGATTACTTATGATTACTTATGATTACTCATGATTACTTATGATTACTTATGATTACTCATGATTACTTATGATTACTCATGATTACTTATGATTACTTATGATTACTCATGATTACTTATGATTACTTATGATTACTCATGATTACTTATGATTACTCATGATTACTTATGATTACTCATGATTACTTATGATTACTTATGATTACTCATGATTACTCATGATTACTTATGATTACTTATGATTACTCATGATTACTTATGATTACTTATGATTACTCATGATTACTTATGATTACTCATGATTACTCATGATTACTTATGATTACTTATGATTACTCATGATTACTCATGATTACTTATGATTACTCATGATTACTTATGATTACTTATGATTACTCATGATTACTTATGATTACTTATGATTACTCATGATTACTTATGATTACTTATGATTACTTATGATTACTTATGATTACTCATGATTACTTATGATTACTCATGATTACTTATGATTACTTATGATTACTCATGATTACTCATGATTACTTATGATTACTCATGATTACTTATGATTACTTATGATTACTCATGATTACTTATGATTACTTATGATTACTCATGATTACTTATGATTACTTATGATTACTTATGATTACTTATGATTACTCATGATTACTTATGATTACTCATGATTACTTATGATTACTTATGATTACTTGCTCGACGATGAATTTCTAACGGCATCCTAGTTGCTTAGTGAAACCCGTGAAGACTTAGTAAATATCATATTTAGAAACAGCTAGCTGTATGTCAAATACTGAGTGATAAAGAGGGTATGGCTGGAGACATTCAGAGATGCTCAATTCGAGATTACCATAAACGACCCCTACATGCCGTGATTTCCGCTGCAGCATTCGGACAAATAGTGTATGTCGAAGTTTGCTAAATACTCGTTGCGACCATTTTAGCGTATAGGGGCAAATTGACCCGATAAGAATACAAATTTCCAATCCATTCATTTTTGTAAACCAAGTGTCGCTTTGTTCAGTTAATCGGTTTGGAAAATTTGTGTCAATTCAATCAGGGTGGTTACCCTCCCGGACCTAGCTCTCAGTCCAAACTTAGTCAAATAGCATGACTCTAATTTTAGTAACAGAGTCATGACGCATGATTTATCACGATTCAAAGAACCACATAAACAACTTAGAAAACTGACCACAAGATTATATTCACTCACCCCAATACCCACTACCGTAATCTATGGTCTCTCCGGGTAGTAAACCCACCAATATTACTAGTTACCAGCACTTATTTCCACTAAAAAAATCGGAAGAGAACAAAATGAATCGAAACCCGTCAACAAGCCAGCCATGTCATGTTTTGATGTGAGGACAAATGTACGGGTCTCGGAAATGTGGACAGATTTTTACCTCGTAAAATTTTACCAGTGGGACCCGGTGGAACGTGAGCATGTGGATGCACGAATATTTTACAGGTGTTCGCTTGGAAGAGATTCTATATTTAGTCCCACGGGCATATTACGGTTCTCACAACATCGTTAATTTTCAACATTAGCATATTACTTGTCATCTTCGCATATCAAAAGAAAAGAAAAATATATATAATAGACTAAATATTGGTTTAAATATGCTATTAAAGAACAACATATAGAAAAACCAGACTCCAAAGGCGTTATTTATAGACATAAAAGGAAGGGGAAATAATCGGACCAACAACCATAATATAATAATACACCAACGACCCTATTTATAAAATAATATAAAACTGAAATAAAAAGGCCAATATAGTACATGCATATTTTGTTTTTGCCTAACATTAAACTCAATATATAATTTAGATATGAGCAGGTGGATAATAAAAAACAATAATTGATATAATATCCATACTCCTCCTGATGAACACCGTCAATAAGGACCTCACATGGTATCCTCAAACACTAATATCCAACCAGAAGAAGCAAGGACATCATTTAAAATAAGCTCTTTTGATCGAGCAGAGATAATTTTAAACCACCAATAAGAAAATATATATCAAATTGTTATCATCAAATATTCCTCAGCTCATTTTTGTAAATTTAAATTTATATGCATGTACCATAGACTAGATGTTAAACTCTATAACAGAATGGTAAAATCAATGTAAAATAAAATCTGCGTGTGTCTAGTATAAAGAAATAGTTGCAAAACTTTCACTAAAATCTCCCAGAACGTATCATAAATCTAGACACTCCCGCAAACACTTTATCCCTGTTTTTAGGGGGATTCAACATAGAATCAAAAGTTGGATTAAAATCACCAGCCAGTATCAGTTCATCAAAAACTAATTGTCGGGTTTGGTGATGTCATAGCTCTATAAATATTCCGTGGTCCATATTAGAAGAAGTGCAGTGTGTGACCTCTTTAAAATTTAAATTTGATTGGCTATTCGAAAGAAATTAACATCAATTCAACCGCCACTTGCCATATTTGGAAATCACAAGGGCAGACATCAAAGAAAATCCTCGCAGCACGGTGTTGGCAAGCTCCTATCTTGATTGGCTGTATGGCATCACGTGCGTTTCCCGGTTTGATCAGTTCACTCCATTCATTAGGTCAAGGTAAATGATGGAACAATAGTGTACTATTTAACTTGAGAAATTTGAAGATAATTACTTTTAGAATGACAAAGTAATCCGAATGTTCATTCCATCCCAATCAAAAAATTGCTCGGCAGTATGCTGCTCTTGTCCATTACTACGGTTCTTAATCGAGCGTGGTCTTTCAACAGAAGCCGTTGTCTTTTGTGGTCGAATGCTTAGTCCCATCCAAGTCATGTTCATTTCCACTGCATTCTTTCGTGGAGTTGGCCAGAAAATAAAACGCTTAAATCAACCAGCACGACATGTAATGCGACGTCAAATTACCTCAGCTGCCTTTACAAAGATTGGGTTTATGACGGTATGGTTGTTGTGTGTCAAGCCGCAATCAGATGCCACAAAAGCAAATTTACTCGAAGTATAGTGCTGTTAATTTTTACATTTTATAACATTCTGTTGTCTGTTGGTATGATCTTGCAATACCAACCGACGTCTTGTCGCAAGAAATGCATATGCCAAATTTCGGAAGAATCCTACAAAGCGTTTGGAAGTTATCGCTTGCGAAGATTTTGAACGGACATCCACGGACATGCGCAGAAGTTTGGAACAACACGCAGTAGAGGCTCCTTCAGGCGAATATTGGTGAAACGCAATACCAACCGATATCTTTTTGCAAGGAATACGTATGCCAAATTTCGGAGGAATCCGACTGAGCGTTTGGAAGTTATCGCTTGCGAAGTATTTAAGCAGACATCTACGGACACGAAGAAGTGAGACCTATTTTAAAGTCCCCCGCGGCCGCGGTGCGACAGGAGACAAACAAATCTCACCTTTTCAAAATAGCGTCCATCCTTTGAGTTGATCATGTCCTGTCCTGTCACGCTGTGAGATCTGGTTCGAAGGATTTCACATAACCAGCCATCCACTCCGACCTGCAGTTTCACATTAAACGCCAAGCAAGCCTTTCCGCGACTCTCGCATTCCAACGCGCACAGTCCTGCGCTCGGAACTGAGGTGACGAATGTAGGATGACTGTGGTTGGAAATTTGTCCGTATGCGTTCTGGGATACTGTCTGAAAGAAACTTGAAAGAATGGTGTCACAGAAAGACAGACACATTACCAAAAATGGTATTCCTTCCACACTCAGCAACATATTGAAAAAGTTGTTTGTTCTTAAACAACTGAGGACAAAAATTATTATGAAAAGTTCTTAAAGATACGCTTTAGTGAACTAACCGAACACACGCCTCCTCTCACACTGAGTAAAGGCTATATGAAGCCAACTGTTAGCTGTATCTCATTTCATCGACTTATCTTCAAGGGGGTCATCTAATATTTATTTTTATGAAATTTGTTCAAGATCTGCACTAGACGAGTGAACAACTGTTAGCAGAATCTGTTTCGTATTGTTGTAATTACAACCTGCACACGTATTGAATATACCCTCATTAATTTTAATAAAAGAGCCGCCCTTCGTACAGAGATATAATGTATAAGCCTGTGCAACTTCAAAAATAAACTCAAAACGCGAGACGTCAATCTTCCGGGGGCCACATCTGGTTGAATTGGCAGTGGTTTGAAGGGCAAAACGGGTCCGGCCTTGGTTTTATTCGATTTTTTTAAAATATATATTTTTCCCATATATTTTTTAGTTTAAGTATATATATTGAACCATATCTAATCTACATTTGCAAAAAGTCACTTTGGATTTAACTATGTATTTGTCGTTGGCAATATTCTCATAAACGACGCCTCATAAATTATGGTGAAATTTGCTGAACATACTTTAGTAGTAAAAAGCCAGCAAACCTCCGAGTATCGGGCCGCAACCTTCGTATTGTGTCGGTGGGTTGTAAATGTATGTGTACTTCACTTACGGTAATGACGTCACTTCCGGTTGAGGTCACATCTGTTCAGGTCACTTTCGGTATGAGGTCATATCCGGTCACGTGACTGGTGGGGTGGATGCAAAAATAAGATTTCGTGCCTACCTCTAGACCCCTATACATTGGACATAAGGGGCAGGTATGTAGGAGATAACCGGCTGACGCTGTGGATTACGATTGGGGTGTTAACATCATGATGCGCATCCGCACTCGAAACTTGGATGCGGAAAACTGTGGGTCTAGACCACAGTTGCCTGGGCTGTGGGATATTGGATGGTAGATGTCTACGTATATTTTGGGCATATCATATATTTATCTCTCATCACAAAGCTCTTGATAATAGGTTGAGGAGAATGATATTCTGTAACAGTTGTTCCCACGGACGAGTATTAGCAGGGGTTAAGGCGAACTGAAAACATGGACACTTCGTTATTCCGTAACGCTGGAATTGACGATTCAGCGTTTGTCGACAATAGTAAATGTTTCAGCGGTCCGCTGTGGCCATAGGTCATGAAACTTCATTAGTAGTAACACCTGAAATTGAGGACTATTGACTTATTTTCGTATAGGCCAAGGCCGCTATAGTTCCGACAAAGGCCATTTCCGGTCAAGTGATTAGAAGTGACATTGGTGATGTATTCCTCCACGGTAATGCGGGCATGTCCGGCGGCGATGCGGCCACTTGTGGGAATAAGCCTCCGCGAACTGAAAGTAGTCCCATGTCAACAAGATTTCAAATACACGAGTGGTCGCTTCGCCGGATCACAAATGCCCTTGCGTGGGTTCCCCATTTGGTCTGTACCACAGCCGTATATAGATCTGCCATTGGTAGGCATATTAGGGTATTTTTAAACTTGTCTAGTATGGTCTGAGTGGTGGTGCAGTGGATAACGTGCTCGGCTTTGAAGCGAGCATTGCGGGTTCGACCGCATCACCGCAGACATGACCGCATCACCGCGGATGAATACATCCCCCGGTGTTACTTCTGGTCACGCGACCGGAATTGACCTTTGCCGGAACTATAGCGGCCTTTACCTCAACGAAAGTAGGTCAACAGGCCTCAATTTCAGGTTTTACTGCTACTTCGTTCATAATCCGTAGGGGGTGGAAGCTGTTATGCTGTTTTTCAGGGCACATTCTTGCGGCCACAACATAATCTTTCAAGCTCGAGTGTTGAGAGAACGCATTCTCAAAGAGAGCCGTGTCTACCCGCGGGAGACCAAAGCGACTCTCATGTAAACTGGTGACATTTTTGAATCTCCAATCTCAAAGCGAGGCAGCATGACATCATTCTCAAAGCGAGCCGTGTCTACCCGCGAACTACTTCCTGTATTAGATAACTCGCTTTCACGGCCAAGTATACATACCGACAATAATTTGTTCGCGATTGATATGCTCCGAAACGGAAAGAGTCATTTCCCAATTATATAGCCCACGTTATGTTTAGCAATTCGCTTCTAACTCGGCGGAGTCAGCAGGTCAGTGACAAACCAGATAATCATACGCCGCCTACTCACCCCCCAAATTTTGGGGGGATGGCTCCCATTTACGCGTGAGACTCTTTCTCGCAGTAGGGAGTCTCGCGAGACGAGAATGGAGAGAACGGTGTCACTTAGAGGGAGATTAGTAAAACTTTAAAGAACCTGAGAAAGTGATAAAATTATTTCAGAAACTAAGGCAGGGATTCAGCGAAATAAACCTTTTGTCTCTCTTGGAGAATATTATATAATTTTATTGTATCGCTTATTTAGTATGAAATAATATGAAATATTCACTGCTCTTAAACAGGATATTAATATTGAAGCTTGTCTCAGTGTGGGTCGATATGAACTCGAACAGAAAAATTCGAAATCAATTCAATAGGCAACTGAATAAGTAATTAACTCGGTTCTCGAGGTAAACTGAAACTAATGTGAATGGTTGTAATTCTATGCACATCTATACAAACTATGCACGTCTGGATGGTTAATAATCTGTATACATCTTTGTGCAATGTAATCTGATAATAATTGTAGTGAAATCTAATATTGCAAGAACAAGAGAATGCGCAATTCGGCAGTTCGATGCATTGTCGTTGGAAGTATGAATAGTCGCCTGCGTTCTGCTAGAACAGTCTGACAGGAAAGGTTACTGAAAAGGACGAGTTGCAGGATGGAGGTCTGTCCTACAGGTGTCGCACTAAGAAACAGAATTTTCATTTTAGCAGTAATACTGCCAACTTTTAATATTTCAAATTAAAACAACAGCTGATAAAACATAAGAAAACTTGACATAAAATTATGCATGATGTGCATTTTAATAGGATATAAAAACGTGCAAATGTGCGTTTTTTCCTTTTTGGGGGGAATTCCCATAGTATTTTCCTGAATTCCGGAAAATCACCCTGCAAACCAAATTCATTCTGATATTAATTTCGTTATTATATAATCATGCTCCACTTGTGTTAATTTTATTTTGGTTCAAGAAGTGCTTTTTGATAAAAATTGAAAAAATGTATTCGTTGTTTTTAACAAACTGGTACGAAGTGTTGTAACTCCAAATATGTCACTGAAATCAGCCATTGCACCAGTGGCCGCGTGGTAAGTTCGTTCGCATCGGTGACTCACCGTAGAGTTTTGTGAGTTCGAATCATGTGGCTAGTATGAATATTTTTTCGTGTCCATAAACGCTTGCGATTTTATTCTTCGAATTGTGAAGCATAATAGAACTTTACTATTTCTTCATTGACAATTAGAATTATAGATTATATACACGTATACATATAATTTCACAGTAAACATATATGCGTGTTGTTGGATAACTGTTCTACCTTCAAGTCAACCAAGAACTTTTTAATTTGTCAATTTTCCCTCAGATCTATTGTGTTGAAAGCACCAGGGAAGACGATTTATATAATTTTTGAGTGATCAACTGTTGTCAGTATGAGTGACACATTTGTAAAGGTGAAATGCGAACTGTGTGTCAGACTTCTACCGTCAGACCAAACAAGAGAATTATCTGCTTCAAAATTTCATTGGGCTCAGGGTGAATGTGCACATGATATGGACATGCTGGGATCGATTTGTCCACGATGTGAAGGGCGGTTTTACAAATCTGCTCGTGGAAACAGTGAACCGGCAACACCCAAGGCTTCGCCTCCCAGACCAACAGTCTGTACAGTACCCACAAGAATTCGTTTGGAGTAGCCTAACCTCAAACCGGTGTCATTTAGTTTTAGACATGGGGATTCCGGTCCGTGTAACACTTGACAATTCAGCTTTCTATCTTGCAAAATTGAAAGTAGAAAGATGGAAAGCTCTACATCGCTCCCGTATTCGAGCTTTCTATCTCGCAAAATTGAAAGTAGAAAGATGGAAAGCTCTACATCGCTCCCGTATTCGAGCTTTCCATCTCGCAAAATTGAAAGTAGAAAGATGGAAAGCTCTACATCGCTCCCGTGTTCGAGCTTTCCGTCTCGCAAAGTTGAAAGCTGAAAGATGGAAAGCTCTACATCGCTCCCGTGTTCGAGCTTTCCATCTCGCAAAATTTAGTAGAAAGATGGAAAGCTCAGCATCGCTCCCGTATTCTAGCTTTCCAAAATGAGTTTATGTCATATAGAAATACGAGAGCGATACTTTATTAAAATTGATCTGGTTTCTCCAAACTTTCAACATTTGCATTTACAACAAATGGGTCCGTGTAACCTTGCACAGTTCAATTTTTTTGTTTTTTTGTTTTTGGTTTCGCAAAATCAAAAATTGAAATTTGACCATCAATTATCAATTTTTGTTTTTCGTTTTCTCAAAATCAAAAATTGAAATTTGACATTCAATTTTCAATTTTCGTTTTTCGTTTTACTTCGCCCAAAAATGAAAATCAAATATTGAAAAATGCCTCAACGTTTTTCGTTTTTTGATTTTAACTTTGACGCGTCAATGTTAACTGCGCACGCGCAAGGCTTATGATGTCACTTCCGGTCCGCTGAGTAGTATGGGAAGCGCAAATCGGGTTGTATAGGCAGATTTGGAGCATAATACGGAAAACCAGTAGGGGGAAAGATATGGGAGTTTCACAACATTATATATCACTGGAGCCAGGCATTGAGCTAGATTATAATAGACCAACTGCGCATTTGCAGAATCGAGTACGCATTCGTGCAGCAGGTGTGAATCATTATATGGAGAACAACGAGGTTGATACACATAGGAGTCATAAAAGTAGGGCAATATAATAAATACGTGGGACCCTAATCATAACCCCCGAAGGAACTTCCCGCGTCGATGCGTTGAAGCGTTTGACACCCGCACTTAATGCTTTGAATATGAGTTATCTAGGTTTGTGGAAGGGTTGATCGGGTTTTGTGACCTGCCTGTGAAATTTCAACCCTGAGCCGCGCAGCCATATGCCATATACGGATTTCGCGGCCCATCACCGCGATGCTTACTCTTATTCGTATTACATCTTTGTTGGTATCTTTATATGTACTATATTTTAAATCAATAACAAATAGCGGATGTGTTCATGAATGCCGTTCGCTTTTATAGTGCTCTAAACATCTATTTTTAGAAATGAGAAAATCTCAATGCCAATAACCAATGAGAACAGCGGGATGCCACCTGTCCAGACCGATTTTGTGCATCTTCACACGTCCAGGTAAATCGCGATTGGTTTACCTGGACATTTTTGGTGATTCGATTGAATTCTTGAGTCGTTGCCTTGAGTCGTTGCCTCAATCTTGAACATTTCATCCCCCGAGTTTATTTTGAATTATCATGTCGGTATCCCAAGCCGGTGGTTTTTGCTTTGACTCTCGATGTCGATTTCAGCCTGACATCAAAGTTATGCCAGCGATGTCACATCTCAAACCGTGCAGTGGATTGGCGTAATGAGCTAGCTGAGTCTGTTCACTAATTGGTTTGATTTAGAGGATACCCCTTGATCTATTTTTATTCAGAACTACCGTGGGCAACTAACCAAGGCAGTGTATAGATACCCTAACAAATCGATCGATACACTGGCTCTCGAGGATGGCCTGGTGGGTCACATGCCTCTCACGCTCCACACCTCTTATACGACACGGTTTACGTGTTCTATTCTACTCGTCGTATCGGAAGTTACATCATAACCCTTCCACGTGCGAACTTAACATTGATAAGTCAAAGTTAAAATCAAAAAACAAAAAAACGGACAAGTCGAGGCAATTTTCAATATTTGATTTTCATTTGTGCGTGAAGCAAAACGAAAAACGAAAAACGAAAATTGAAAATTGCATGACAAATTTCAATTTTCGTTTTTTGTTTTTGTAATCCCAAAATAAAAAAATTTGAAAATTGACGGTCAAATTTCAATTTTCGTTTTTTGTTTTTGTAATCCCAAAATCAAAAATTGAAGGTCAAATTTCAATTTTTGAATTTGAGATCACAAAAACAAAAAAACTAAAATTGGAAATTGACGGTTAAATTTCAATTTTTGATTTTTTGATTACAGAAACAAAAACGAAAATTGAAAATTGACGGTCAAATTTCAATTTTTGATTTTGAGAAACCAAAAACGAAAATTGAACTGTGCAAGGGTACACGGACCCATTTGTCGTAAATGCAAATGTTGTAAGTTTGGAGAAACCAGATCAATTTTAATAAAGTATCGCTCTATATGACATAAACTCATTTTGGAAAGCTGGAATACAGGAGCGATGCTGAGCTTTCCATCTTTCTACTTTCAATTTTGCGAGATGGAAAGCTCGAACACGGGAGCGATGAAGAGCTTTCCATCTTTCAGCTTTCAACTTTGCGAGACGGAAAGCTCGAACACGGGAGCGATGTAGAGCTTTCCATCTTTCTACTTTCAATTTTGCGAGATGGAAAGCTCGAACACGGGAGCGATGTAGAGCTTTCCATCTTTCTACTTTCAATTTTGCAAGATGAAAAGCTGAATTGTCAAGTGTTACACGGACCGATTCCGCTGTTTCGCGCAGCGTCAGAGCTTCCACTTTATAGCAGCTCGACAATAGAAGGTCAGGATAGTACCGTCCACTATCTTACCGCAACTGGTCCTTTCGTACCTTGTTACATACTCCGTATCACCTCAGTATGCTTAACCCAACCAGCCACAGCCCACCCGCTTCTCACCTAATTTTGTACGCTATCTCTAAAACGGAAAAATAGAGCTGATACACCGTGACGTTATAGTCTATCATAATCATGATAACTGCGTCATTTTGGGTCTATTTGCATACCCCTCCAAGCTCAGAGGTTCATGGGAAAATACAAAATGGCGGCTATGAGTATGTGGCTAAAAATTGCTATTTCGTCGTTTTACTTCAAAAGGTTTGCCGTTTAATGTATAAAGGTACTCGTAATTATTTTATTTCACATCAGATAATAAATTTCCTAATTTATTCCTTATTTATCTATTTTTCGGAGACAATAGTCTCATTAAAAACATGCCTTTTTAGAATATAACGCCCTTGTGACATCTGAAAACGGTCATTTTAATTTGAAGTTATATTGTGACTAAGAAAAATGTTTTGGGGGTATGGAAGCGAAGGGACTCTTCCCCGGGCCTGGGCAAGCCTCAAATCGCCCATACCAGGAAGGATAAAGAAACAATGAATATTGTGTATATCTAAGCATACTTGCACTGAAGTAGAGAAATACTCCTTCCTTTGTCATAAAGGACGAAGCAAATATGACACCGTAATATTTCCTACTATTTATTTCTATACACATCAGTAGTAGATAAATCGGAGTTCTAATCCATTGCGGTGTAGCGGTGTTGTGCTGTTGTCGGGCGTTCTTATCCACTGTGATATTGTGGTGTAGTGGTGTTGCAGGTCTCCGAGTACGTATGAGTTTTGCGATGTTCTATTTCGACTAGGTCGAACATAGGTCGAAGAGTCGACTATAAAACGAAATGGCCTCGAGATGCTCGGCGTCGATATCATTCGCCTTCGGAATGCGGTGGTACCTTACGCCGCTCGGAGCTCGGTGGAACGCGCGGTCACTCTCTAGCGATCACGGAGACCTTGACCTAGATCATCCGTATTCCTCTCGTCTTGACCAACACGGCGCTATAATTATTTCGACGTGCGTTGAAGGTCGTACGCTATATATAAAATCGATATTACCGAAGAACACCGTCAACACGCGACTTTCCTCGCCGATTAATTGATCATAACGATTGATATAATAAAAGACCGCCGTTCATCTCCAATGTAAACATATGGACCAGCTTTTATCAGAACGATGCCAAATCTACCTTCAGTCCCTCGACCTATGTGAACTGACAGAAAGGAGGAGGTCTTCTGTAAATAAACCCTCATTTTGGAGACTTCCCTCACAGAAAAACTACACCCGCGACTATTCAGCTTAGGGACCATGCAAAATTTATCGAGGGGGTAGGACCGGTGCAGCAAGGAAAATCAGCTAAAAAAATCCTTGGTCCCCCTTGTCTTCGAACCAAAACAAACTATGGGTCCTATCTGGATCTTGGGTAAAAAAAGTTCTGGTCCTATCTATTTTGTGACCTACATGTACCCGGATTTGGTGGGCCGCAACTGTAAACACCACTCCCTAACCAATATGTGACATACACATATACTTTTGCACATTTTTATAAGTATGGAACAGTGGTCCTCCACACTAGCCGGCATTTCTGCAAGCCTGCCTACTGAACGTCAAATACTCAGGCTATGAAATGTACATAATTAGGCTCACACATGATCCCACGCTGTTCACGTTTCGCGGGCCTAGAATGTTTGTCTTTGGTGTGTGGCTACTGGGCAAGAATCTAGTGACCGTATGACGAATGCCAATGCTGTCTAACTTGTCTAATCTACTGTTACACACTTTTACTTCATGAACTTCTGTTGATGCTAAAATGTTACATTCTTGCACCATATCAACATCAGGTAAACTTCTGCTCAATCATGTCAATACACTCTGGTGGAGAGGTGGCTATATGACTCTCAGGACATCCATTGTATCCTTTTCAATGCCCCCTCCCCCCTCCAAATATCATTCGGGTAAAAAATATGTGTGAACATCTTACTTGCCCATTCTTGCTTATTCACACTGGATGCTTTTTCCATTGCTCTGGTATGCAAATACACTGAAACCTGTATAACCCGACCCCGCTCTGGACCAACATTTTGTGTTGGTTTCGACAGGGTTCTGGTTTACAGAGGTTCAAATCAGTGGTAAACTGCCCATCGGTACCAAGACAAATGTCAATATATGAAGGTTTGTCAGTTTATTCAGGTGTCGGTTTAGGCAGGTTTCACTGTAAAACCTTTCTGAGTCAAATGTACATGCACACCATGTCTTCTAGCTCAATGAAATCAACTGTTTACGTGCTAAATGTACATGATTTTCCATTGAAATTATTTGATTATTTGTTTTACAGGTTTAATGATAATGAACTTGTAGATGCATTGTATTTGACATGCTAGTTGTTCGGTGAAAAAAGGGTCTTCAGTGGTTTCATGTTGTCAGGCACTGTAGTTCACAGATACCAGACTGATATTTAATATTGATAATATAGAGAATTTTATTCACTATCCCAAGTGTCCTGTTCTTTTGTATGCACCTCCCCCTCCAATAGGAAACCCGCCTGAGCAAAATTTTGTTGTTATGCAAATAACACTAAGCTTGAATGACACACATATGGTCATCACCTAGAAGCCCATTAATTATACATGTACATGTCACTGACACCAGTCAACTGTTCAATATGAAAGTTGGTGCATCATCCGATCGATACATCAAGAGACTTTCAATAAATTACCAAGCCGGCTTTTCTGATTGGGCGGAAGCCTTGGTGGCCATCTTTAATATGCACTCATTAATGATACATGTACATTTCTCTGATACCATTCAACTGTTCAATATGAAAGTTGGTGCATCATCGACACACCAAGAGGCTTTCAATAAATTAGCAAACCGGTGTTTTCTGATTGGATGGAAACCTTGCTGACCATCTTTTATTAATGATACATGTACATATCTCTGATGCCATTCAACTGTTCAATATGAAAGTTAGTGCATCATCGATACATCAAGAGACTTTCAATCAATTACCAAGCCGGCTTTTCTGATTGGGCGGAAGCCTTGGTGGCCATCTTTAATTTATGCAAAATCATTAATGATACATATCTCCAATACCATTCAAGTGTTCATTTTGAAATCTCATTACCGACATATCTCAAGAATGACATCCCTGGGCACACCATATGGCCATGACCCAGAAGCATATCGAATCAGGACCCAGAGCCGAGGGGTTTTCAGATGTGCAGCTTGGTATTTTTTTATTTTTTTTTGAAAAAAAACCCCTCTTGGTCCTATGGATAGTCACGTAAAAAAAATTAATGTCCTACATAAAATAGCGAGAAAAAAAGTCCGGGTCCCCCCACTGTTTGCACCGGTCCTACCCCATCAATAAATTTTGCACGGTCCCTTACAACCCCGGATTGACAGATCGTCGAACAGGCCAAGTCGGAGCTTGACAGTCTTACCAACAACACTGATCTTGTAGAACGTGTCGACGTTCAACTACCGTTGAGTACAAGTGACCACTCTGCAATTGCGCTTATCCTTACATTATTGGGGCTCAAGATCCAGAGTGACCATCGCAAAGATTATTTATATAGTAAGGGAGACTACACAGGGTTTAGCAACGAGCTACATTCTGTTGATTGAAAACAGGTCTTTGCCAAAATTAAGAACCACACCGATGGCAGTTATGTAAAAGAAAGTATCAGCTATTATTAGACAGATATGTTGCGATGAAAACAGCCTCGTGAGGAGCAACGCCTAAAGCCTACATGGTCAAACTACAAATCTGTATCCAGGGCCAAGGATCGAACCAGGAAAAGTTAGTTAACATTCAAGGAGTCTGGCTTACAAGCGGACCCAATGTTGTTCCAGAATATTGCTGAATCGCAGCGTGATGTGATAATAAAGGCCAAAGCAGATTATATCGTAGGCCAAATTCCAGCTAACCCGAAGAAATTCTTCACCTACGCTCGTTTATTTTCTAAAAATTCGGCAACAGTAGATGCACTAAAAATTGACTTTTTCATATTTGTTCTTATGGAGGAAGACTAAACTGTTCATACAATGCCAATTCATAGTAATCTTCTGGATAATCCCTGAGTTTTGTTCATATAAGTGTCGATCTAGTGACCAGATAGCTATCCAGACTTAGACTTAATAAGGCATGTGGCCTCGACGGGATTCACCCGAATGCACTAAATTATCGTTCAGCAGCGGCGCCATTTCAGTTATTATTTAACGCATCAGAAAAGACATCTTTCATACCACAGGATTGAGGCGACGGAA
>JAVTVY010007777.1:0-47346 GCA_036873755.1 Hanleya hanleyi
AAACATACACCCACCAATGACTGGATAGCCCTGGAGGAGCGGGGATACCTCACTCGACCCAATCGGTCTATTCAGCGTATTTGAAGTCTGGGGACTACATTTTGTCCGCGGAAGCAGACCGCATTATCACCAGACCACGGAGGAATTCGAGGTCAAAGGCCGTGAATGGCCGCTTCCTATACTATAACCTACAATAACGCCCCCTGGCGGATGCAAGAGTTATCTCCCCCGGCAAAATGTGCGGTTAAATGCTCTTTATATACTACTAAGATCAATAAGGCTTGATACGGTCTTATGTGCATTGAGTGGCTGGATGTAGTTGCATTCATTATGTATCGTTTACGATTGACACGGACCATAAGGATAATTATAACGCGATTCATTGAAGCCATGGCTCTCTGAATCAGTGGTTATTTTCCTTTTTTAGCAAATACATCAAACATTCAATAGCTGTTATCAGGTGCGTTGACATCAAGTGACGCCATACATCCGACAGAATTTGGACAATTTCTCGACAATTTCCTCCTCACTTATCAACTACTCAGTGCACTCGATATGCCAATATATTAGTGAATTTTACTGTATATTACTCTGGTTATATTCATTAATTTCCTTGTGCTTTGAGAAAAGACAACGTTCAATATTGGAAAGGCTGTACCCAAGGAAAGATGTAAATAAATGGCCAATGGTAAGCTGACCAATAGGCTATACAGCCGGAATGTTTCAGCAATCTTTTTTTTTTCTTTGATAGGCATGTAGAAGTCGGTGTATATAACACAAGGCTATTCTATGGATAATAACTTCTTTATTGATGTGGAGCTGACGTTTCGTTGGAGATACTTCCAACTTTTTCAAAGGCTGAAAAAGTTGGAAGTATCTGCAACGAAACGTCAGCTCCACATAATAAGAATGTTCACAAAAATTAGCATGGCATAAAATCATATTAATGGCAGCCATCTTGGTCGCCATTTTGAGACCTTCAGAGCGAAAAGATATTTTGGTAACAGCAAGTTTCGTAATCAGAAGTGTCGAACTGACTTAAAAACATCATATACTCATTTGTAACAGAAGATGCCCCAGGGATTTAGAATTTTCCAAATTTCCACCTGTCTATTAGATTTGCAAAAGTGTACTCCGCAGGACCTCTACAGCAGTCTTGCATTACGACAACTTGAACAAGTTTCGATCATATTACAAAGGTTAGACTCTTAACGATATATAACCAACTATTTTACTTTCGTTGAGGGCGTTAACCTATTATTTTTATTAGAATTTGTGAAGTCATGTTTCCGCTTTAGGTCGACATGGGCGCCGCCATATTGCCTGTGGAAAGACGTGACTGATGACGTCAACATTCAGGACAACGTCACGGCTAACGCTTGATCCAGGGACGTTCCAACTACGGCATTTGAATACTCTGGGTTCGAGTTTTAATTCAAGGAATAAACCGACGCGGCAAATCCCACGGGGTAATTCCAAAAAGGAAATTGGTTTAGGTTATCTTCGCCAAAAAAATTTCTTTCTCAAGTTTTTCAACTGAGACTTGCCCGATTCAACTTGGACAAAATATGAAACTGAGCGGTAAACTAAAAGAGTGTCCTCTGCAATTGTCCAGTGATTTCAACTGAACGACGATGCTTCTAAGTTCATAAACATTTTCATGATTACACTTGAACTACTAAAATCAACTAGAACGTCTTTGAATTTACTGGATTTCTTCGAATTATCGGCATGACCAGCACGATCAACCTTAAATCTCCATGACGTTGTGACGTTTTTAGATGGATATAAACTCACTTCCGCTCATATAAAAACGTTACGCAGTGGTGCAATGGCGGCGCCCAGTGCACGCCGTTGCGAGCAAGAAATAGTCAATATTTCCTTTATTTCGCATCAACATAAGTTTTATACAATAAAGTTTGGAATTCGATTGCTGATAAATATAGTCACACTCAAAAATAAGGTAAGTACTCCTTTTCTAACGCTTCCTAACGTGAGAGGACAAAAATGAAAGGAAAGACATACCTCACAACTTGAACGAAATACTGGACGAAACATGAAGCTTACAAACAAGTAATTCGGGCGGTCTTTACAGAAAATGTTATCCCATACAGTGCATGGGAATAATGCTGAAGGACTTCGGCCGTAATCAAGATGATACAGTACATGAACGATAAACAATTATACCACTGCCCACATAAGAAAATATACAAAAAATGATCATCTGTGGCGAGGAGTCTACACAGAGAACGGAACGGAATTATAGACTCGACTTTATGCGAATGGATCGGCTAGACTCTGTACCTCGATTGGGGGCAGCCTTGTGAAATTTCACTAAGGCAATCTGTCGTTCGCTATTTTTTTCGAGATGCTTAAATTTCAACATTATTACAAGTGTATACCTAAAGATTTCAGCGCATTTGTAAATGAAAGTATATTTGATGATAGAAAATGTTCTGTTTTTCACGGCTGTATTCTTATAGATCGACGAAACGGCTGAATGCGCTGAGCTGAATGAGCAGTCATCCTCAAAGAGATAACTATAGAGCGAGACTGGCATGCAACGCTCTTTATAGTAGGCCAGCCAAGAGGCGAAAAAACACTTTTGATGGCATCGCGTGTTAAAAGCAATCATCCACGCTTAATCAACTCTACATGTTGTGGGGATTGAGATGTGACCGGATGACATTCTCACTTTTGACCTTAAAGGTCATTTTTAGGCCAAATAGGTCAAGTGGGTTCAAATCAGGATATTTTTGTCAAACGTGAAAGCTTAGTAATTGATGATTGAAGCTGGCTCAATCTTTAACACTTGATAGTTTATTCAAGTGGGCTCATTTTGAAAATATCTGCATAAACACTGGTGCAAATGATCGGGGGAAAGTTCAATATGACGCCCCGTAAATTTCATCCAAAACTTACTCTGAAGTAGTCAAAGTTGCCCATACATATAACTACTAATTGTAACTGTTTAACAAGGCGATTTCTAACTGTTAAACAAGGCGAGCTTCCTTTATATCTGAACACACTTGGGTTATTGTGGATCCTTATCCATCAGATTGGAATCGTGAGAAATTCAAAGTGGCAGCCATATGTAATATATGTAGTTTCGGTATCATATACTACGCGTATGTACATCTGACAGCAAGGCATTATACGACATCTTTATGGCCACTGAAGTGACACTCCCGAAGTGAATGCCGGCTTCATCTGAGCATGTACCTGTGCTAACAGGATCGGAAATCTGCTCTTTTTACTAGTCCCAAAACCGGAAAAGAGCTATGGAAAGTAGATATTAAGGCATTTGTGGGTAGAATTTGGTATAATTTTTTTTTTTAATTCTTTTTTTTTAACAAAATTTGGACCTGCTGATTCTGAAAATGGCGTATGCCAAGCTGTATTTGTGCATTTGACCCCCAAAATGTCAAAAATATGCCTCCTTAATTCGTGATATTGTTGGGATAGAATGGCTGAGACATTCTCTGGGAATTAAAGCATCAAGAAATCTAATAGTCGTGTATTTTCGTTCATTTTCCAATATGACTGTCATATACATCCGCTAAATATTGTATTTACTGATCCACCAGGAAGTATGAGGATGATTCATACTGCAACATTAATAGCACAGGTGGCAGCACATATAGTTCATTGGACCACACATAACACCTAAAATAATAAGCTAGGACAGCCTCTAGCTGCTGACATTAAACCTACCAGGACTGGTGGGAGAGGGGACAGCTTCTGGTGTGAATCTTCCTCCATTAGGAACTTATCCCTTATTTGCATTGCAGTGAACTTCACATAATCCTAGGTGTAACGGTTCACACATGGATTTGAGATGGTGGCCATGAGATGTCTTCAGAAATTGGGTTAATCGTTGATTTTGTCCTATATGGAACATTTTTCTTATCTCAAACAACATGCAATTTCTTTGATCGTAAACATGTACTGATTCGCATACCAGTAATGGCTTTCATGCAGATTTGTTGAAAGATATATAAGGCCTCTTGCCCCAAGATTTCAAAATTATACCCCTTTTTCATCTATCACTCACGACACCTAATTTCAGTCTGCTATTTGGGCAAACCTTTTGCAATCTTCTACAATATTCACACATTAGTGTGGTGGCATCAGGTCTAATAGGTCTGGCGTCGCTTACATCTCACATGCACGATTTCAAGTTAACAGAGCTATGGTATCAGCCCTCCTCTCCGATCCATGAATCGAACAGCGCTCGAGTCGGTAATAGGGGATGGGTGGTCGCGCCATTCTGGGCATCCATCCAAAAATGAAGCATGACTCATGATTGCACACCAGGAGAATTGCGTTTCGAAATTTTAATGTTGGTTGGAGTGGTCACCTCATGAACAATTAAACAAATGAGTTATTCTCCGTTATAGTCATCTCTACTGATGCAACGAGAGCTTGTAAGAGTCGCCAAGCATTTGGTGGTACCAGAGACCACATAGAGGATTGTTTGTTGGTGGTTACCAGATTGACAATTCGATCTGTCTTCAGCTTTAAGCTGGTAAACCCGTCTCAAAAGAGTGACTATATGCATCTCTTCATGGCAAACTTCGCTGTATAATGTTGAATTCTATGACCCTGATTGAAAATTTTGTTTCCTTCAATGATGAAATCATCCAGGAACTACCATATGTACTTGTCTGATTATCAAATTATGTTAACTCTTCAGGCAAATATTAAGCTAAGGCCTCCTTGGTATGGTTAGGTGACAAGCCAGTTCCTTGATAAGGGGTAATTATCCTGACCATCTGACTGCAAACAGAGACACCTGGTCAAGGGTAATATTCCTGACCATCTGACTACAAACAGCTAGGGACACCTGGTAAAAGATAATTATCCTGACAATCTGACTACGAACACGGATACCCATCCCCCTCCATTTTTATGGAATGTTGCTCATATGTTCCAAAAAGAATAAACCACTTTATCTTGCATCTGACTGGTAGACAAGCTACTTGTACAAGAGCAATACCATATATGTTAACAAATGTTTCTGTGTGTAGCTTCCGGCTTGTGACAGCCCGGTCCTGTCCAACAATCATGAGCGCCATCAGATATTTCCTTTGTTGACGGACAATTTTATCAGTTGAGCTATAAAACTGATAAGTTTGAAGTTTCGATCATGCGGATGGAGGATTAGAACCAGGTCAATGGGGCACTACACTTACACATAGCAAGGGAATCAGAGGTGGTTGTTATATTGAATTTTCACATAATGCTTTGCATCCGTGAATACGCAAATCCCCTAATAAAATATTACCAACCATAATGTAGTAATTATTCTTCCTATACGAACATATTGAAAAAAAAATAGACGACTTATCCTTATTTGACATCTCTTGACCTTCATTACAACACATATAAGGGAAGTGGGAAGAGGTGCCGACATACTGACAGAGTCACATGGCTTCACAGTATAGTCTTCTGGTTAACCTATTCTAAAGCACATACCAAAAATCTAACGATTCGTGATATGTGTTGTATCTCAGGTAAGCTTTTATTGTACCTGTTCATGTGGCAACTTGGAGGACATGACCACACCCACACGGCCCCAAGCACCGGCATAAGCGGTATTAGATACAAATCTAGAGAGCTATGATGGAAATGCTAAAAAATGACCACCTAAAAATTGACCTTGGAGGTAAAAAATGAGAATGTCATCCGATCACATCTCAATCCCCACGCCATGGAGAGTTGATTAAGCATGGATGACAGCTTTTAACCCTTTCACTGATCATTCCCTGTTGAAAAATGTACACCTAGCCAAAACAAAGCCAAACCCAGGGATGAATCGGTGAAAGGGTTAACAAACGATGCCGCCATCTTCTTGGTTTGGCTCACTAATTTGGGGTCATTGCTCCCCCTAAATCTTTTTCTTGTCCCTGCAGCTAGGGAGCTGAATCTTACCACACTATGCCATTGGATCAAGCTGCACGAGAAAATGTTTTAAAAATCCAAGATGGCCACGTGATGACGTCACAGTGACTTCATTTCCAAAAAAGCTTTTTGTGGACGATTTTCGATTTTTTTATGTATGTGTTTTCTTCTAGTAAATAATCATCTGATGTAAAATGAAATAGTTTTTGTCCCCTTTTCCTCGCAGAAAAGTACGAATTTGAACCAAAAATGACGAAAACAGCGTTTTTTTCTGATACGCCACATGGCCGCCATTTTGAATTTACTCATGATTTTTTGCTCGTAGCTATGCAAATAGGCTCAACATGATCCCAGTATGATAAAATACAAAGCCATGGAATGTCAGCTCTCAATTTTTTGCCGATCCGAAGATAGGGCAGAAAGTTTTGGAAAGGGGCCACAATGGCCCCCCCCCCCCAAGGTCTGGTAGCGTTAAAATTTCCCATAATCCATTGCATCTGTGAATATGCAAATCACCAGTAAGTAAGACCAGAAAAAAAATGAAGCAAGTTAAAAAAAAATCAGTCATAATCACTCTTCCTTTACGAAGATATTGCAAAAAATAGATGCTTTATCCTTATTTGACCTCTAATGACCTTTATGACCTCAAAAATGACCTTAACGGTCAAAAGTGAGAATGTCATCCGGTCACATCGTAATCTGCACACCATGTAGAGTTGATTCAGCCTGGATGACAGCTTTTAACACGCGATGCCATCAAAAAGTTTTCTAGCCATCTTTGGGTTGGGTGGCTGGTGTACTATTATGTATTCTGTATCACACAGCAGGTTGATCGCAATCTCAATAAATTGATATTCTATAAATTCTTCCCAATCGTACATGTCACGATGTAGGATCGTACGGATTTCAACTGAATTTTGTGTTCAGAGCATATTTAATAGTCTGATGACATCACGGCCGCATTTTAACTACTTTACTTGCAGTCGGAAAGGGGGGGGGGGATAAGCATTTGCGTACACTTCGCCATCCATAAGATGGCTTGCGAATCGTGTAACGTTCATAAAGTTAGACCGCGCTTCGCAGTTCGTTATTCGGGACCAGATATCCGATACTTTAACGTATACTGTTCGGTCTTCATCCGACGGAGAACAGGCTCGAGAAATCTGATAAATTACAGGTTTTCATACCACTTCTGAAACATATAGTCTGGGCTTACAAGAGATACAGATATGAATAGCCTCCGTATCATCCAAGAGGTGTTGCAGATCTGTACTTTTGAACAAATAGGACAGCACATGACTCGAAAATGGCGGGTTACGTTGGGGTTACGTCGGTAGAGTTTAGCTGATTGGCTGACGAACTCACGTGGTGTTGTTTTCGAGGGGAATCCCCGTTATAGTTGCCGAAAGTAGGCTGAAAATAGACACAAACGATCCCAGGGTCCGTCTTACCGCGTATAGATGACCCAGATGGTTACAGGTTGGGGGGATAAGGTCATGGTCTCTGCTTTAGCCCAAGGTTTATGCCAAGGACCAGTCCATAATTCTACCCCGCTTTATGGTGCCAACCTGGCGGGAGCGCGGCAACATCAGAAGATACCCCGCCAGCTTTGCCCCTGGTTCGGCTGAGCCAACCAAAATAGTCCTACTATATGTTCCCTTCAAAACACCATGAAGAGTTCTCGGGATTGGTTGACACCCGTATTACTGCGAGCCAGTTAGATCCTTCAAGCGACATATCAAAATGGGGAAGCAGATAGGATTTAATTTTAATTAGATTGAGTTGATCGCATTCTGTAGTCAAATTAACAATTTTATGTCTCGGGGGTATACTTTCTTAAGAAACATCCAGTTTGATAAATTCACAAAATTAGGTAGATGGTCAAGCGTCATCAATTTTCCGTGATAATGCATATTTACTTCACTTACATTTCAGCGTCCGATCCAAACGGCTTTAATATATCAGACAGTCATTCGCATGCAGTGCAAAGGCTAGATTTATCGGAATATAATTAAGGCTCTGTCTTATAATAGTATATCCAGTAAAGATAGATATAGAAAAAAACAGAATGAACAAGCGTTTGCAACAAGTGGCGAAAGTCACGGGTTTTGTATTGAGTTTGCTGTGTACTATGCTTGATTGTATTACATCCAGTTTTAACGTCTACGCGGTCCCAATGAAGATTATATTCAACTTCACACAATCACAAAGTATGTATGTATTTTATGTGAGTATGTATGTATGTATGTATGTATGTATAGGTAGGTATGTATGTAAAGGTATGTATTTTTTGTATAGGCATGTATAGATATCAAGCACAGTTCCAGTCCCAACAAACCCAATCTTTGTTTTCTTACAAGATAAAGAGTACAATTGCTTGTGCTAAAACAACGCGAACGACTGGAAATTCTTTTGCTTTTACACAACCATTTGGCCGAACATTAGAGTTTGTTGATCACTAGACATCAGCTATTGTTTGACCTGAATTCTGACCCTAATTGCTGATATTCTTTCTCATCGTTCCTTGTCACCATTTTACTATTGTTTATTTTTGCCCTATATTTGGGTTGAAGAACAGTCCATGTTTTATGGAGATCAACTCAAGCGAATTCAATTAATATTTTCTCAGTATAGATGGCGAATAGTCAATCATAATGTTATACGTTATATACCAGAACTTAGTACAGATATGTATATTCAAAATATATCCTCAATTTGTTAATGAACCAACGTGTAACACGACGCGAAATTATGTTGCTTTCACCTAAATTCCGATCTTCGCTTTTATATCAGTTATTTAGATACTTGTCATCCTACAGGGGATTTCATAATAGTTACCGTTTGAGGATGATGTGCTGTTTACGACCACGCCATGTTGCTCTGGCAAGTGTGAAGCTCTGGCAAGTGTGAAGCTGAACAGCTTTGTTGTGTCTGAAGTTGTAAACTTGCAAGTTTATTTCGGCTGTCATGCTGATCTCTGACTGAGTGATGGGTTTTCAAACTGCCACACAGCCAATGAGAATCATAGAAACAAACCAAATGAAATAAACATGTTATTAGAAGTTCGTGACTTCAGATAGGAGGTGCAAAGTTACATGTGATGTTTTGATTCAGTCTTGGCATGAAATTTATTGTCACTGAAAGATATATTGATAAATTATTATGAAATCCCCTGTAACTGAGAAATGTACCAGCACTCTATATTTTTATGGGAGATATGTTTCGTCTGTCCATGTAACACGCCATGAAATTTTTGGTCTTGTTGACAAGAATTTCTTCAGATTTGTGTTCCTGCATTTTTAAATTCGTCTGATTTTCAACTCTGCTCCCAAGAATATAATATTTATAGCTAAAGAAAGAAAAATATAAAGTGAGAAAATTGAGAATAGAATTATTTCCGTAACATGAATGCACTGTATACTGCTTTATCGCTTCTATATAATGCAATGTTAATCAGTCAGTTGGACTGCTATCACCTATCATGTCGGTCAAGAACACACCGACTATTTGAATTACCTCCAATGATCGCATGGCATACTGGAAGGAAAGGGGATGGAGGGTGGGGTTAAAGGAAAATTTGACACAATAGCCACTTATCCTAACTGTATTATTTTCTGTATATTATTAGTTATTATTAAGCATTATTTGTATTATTTTGTCTTAGTTCCAACAGTTTCAGCTTTCACAGGTTGCCCACAATGCTATCAACATGTAAATTTACCGCTTTCTTCTGATATCATGACATTTTGCCTGTTATCCTATATGGATGACCGAGTGAGTGAGTGAATAGGATTTAACGTCGGTTTCAACATTAGTTCAGTCACATCGCGACGAATCAATTAAGCACCACCCAGCCAAGTTGTGTTTCTGCTGCTTCAAAGGAGAAATCTTTGAAGCAGCATGGAACCAGACATCCCTTCATCCATCCGATAAAACACTGCAATAAAGATATTACAGTGCTAGACATCACATTGTCAAGTTGATGCTGCTTCTCAGCAAAATGCATCGAAGCAACCGGAACCCTTGCCCACCGGACACCCACCAACCACCCGCTAGATGACATGCTAAACGGAGAGGGCGTTCCTTTAAATCCATTGTCTCTATTACCGTTTTTTGATTAAGATGAAACTGAAGTTCCCCCTGACGCCTGGTTAAACACTGATCATGATAAATACTTAGATCTTGAAAATATATGCTTCAACCCACTGGAATTGATCCTGAACAGTGATGATAATAATATTTATGTAACTGAAGACAATCAATAAGAGGTATCTCACTGGAATGATATTAGTATCCACCTAGTCTAAGTATTATATCGAAGAAAGTTTCACGTCTTACGTTCGGTTAAAACATATTGTTAACGATGAATCATTTTCTGTGATACACTTCAATGACCGAAGTTTGAAGAAACATTATTCTGAAATCTTATGCATTTGCTGTGATCTCAATTTTGATTCTTCTGTTATCGGAATTTCTGAAAGCTGGCTTAATCCTTCGAACGAGCAGCTATTTGACATTCCCGGCTATCGGCCATTTTGCTGTTCCAGATCGACAAAAAGAGGTGGGGGTTTGGGTTTGTACGTAAACGAAACCATAACTGACTACTCTATCATTGAACAACTCTCATATCAAGAAACTAATGGAGAGTACGAGTCACTTTTTGTCAGTATTAAGGTTAATGGCCAGTCATATACAGTAGGGATTTTTTATCGACCACCCGATAAAAATGTAGTAAATTTTAATGAGAACTTACAAACGTTCTCAAACCTGAAATAAATAAATGTATTATAATGGGGAACTTCAACATTGATCTTTCATCTAAAACTGACAGACATTGTCCTTGTAAAGACTTTTTAGAAATAATGAAGTGTAATCACTTTTTCCAAAAATTACAGAACCAATTAGGGTTAAATCTCGGTCGGCGACTTTGATTGACAATGTTTTGAAAAAAATTCACGAAGACTGTTTGATGGGCAACGATTTGGTGTAAGACTCACGAAATATGATTCACAAAGGATCTGCTGCAAGTTGTATTGTCAGTCTTTTGTCCAGGATATTACCTTTTCAATGGGAGGTCTTACACCAAAGCCTTGCCGTTTGATGTCTGACATTCTACTCTCTGACATAACCGATCCCAAAATCTGAGTGATCGTACATTTACCTATAGAATTATAAATCAGGAGCATAAAAATATGGATTGAAGCGACGAAATGAATGAAGTTAACAGCGCATTTGAAATGTTTTCCGAAAAAAAAATAATTGTGCATTTAATTTTCCTGTTACATCTACGTCATTTTCAAATGTCGAAATAAAAAAAAAAGCCATGGGTAACATACGGTATTCTTAAATCAATAGGGGGAAAATAGACTTTTTAGACTGCACAGAAGAGGAAACAATGCGGACGACACACAGAAATACAAACAATATAGGAATAAATTGAATCACACCTTAAAATTAGCAAAGAGATTATATTACGATAATAAATTCAATCAGTAACAATGGTATTAAAGGTACTTGGAAAGTATTAAATCAACTGATGAACGGCAAAATATATTCTAACTTACCATATACTTCGAGTACAGACCCTTCTGCTATTGCGAACGGTTTTAACGATTATTTTAGCTCTGTATAGTTACAAAGCTAGCGGATGTAATCCCTCCGGCACCTAATGATTTTAAAGAGTTTTTGAATACTGATTACAACGTTAACAACGAGTTTAATTATGGAACCTTGCATTATAAAGGAAATAACAGATATTATGACCACTCCTAAAAACTCAGCCTCTGGATAGATGGTGTACGTATATCACTTATTAAACCCATATGTAAATTGATTAACGTACCCTTATGTCATGTTCCGTAGGAACCATTCTACGATTTTAGCCGTTCTCTCTCATCATGATAAATTAGTATAGCTGCGCGAGAGAATAAATATATTGTATCAGTGCATTTCTAGATTTGTCAGAACCATTTGACACCGTCAACCATGAAATCCTTTTGTGCATGTATAAATTAACCCATTATGTGTTTCGATGAACTTCGAACCACTGGTTCCGTAGTTTTTTAATATACACAATATAACAATACTCTATTAACATTTAAGTCTGTACCATATGGAGTCCCACAGGGTTCTATTTTGGGTCCTGTCCTTTTACCCATTTACATCAATGACATAACAGTTGTTAGTCAAGTTTTAGAAACCATTCTTTTTGTGGATGATACATCGGTCATTCTTTCGAATGATGATCCTGATATTCTGTTCCAGACTATATATGTCTATGGAACTTTCGTTGAACTAAGAACTAAGTTTATGATCATAAAACCCTCTAAAAGATGTAAACTCCCCAAAAAATACCCGATTATCTATTTCTGATGGACATTACATTGATCGGGTGGACAACTTTCAATTTCTTGGGGTATATTTCAATGATAGGCTTAACTGGTTAACGCATATTGAGAAGAAAAGAAGAAACTTAGCAGGAATATCGGCAGAATACATCATATCAGAGACTTTTTAAATAAAAAAACCCTTTACATTCTATACTATTCATTAATTTATCCATATTTGTCATATTGCAATATTCTCTGGGATAATACGTACTCGACCCACCCGAAACCGCTGATTACTCTGCAGATAAAAAGCTATACGATTTTCAACTGACTATGAACACACCACGCCCCTATTCCTTACATTGCAAATATTATCTCTGGGACAGTTGAATGACTATCTAGTTTTTATCCCTCGGTCATTTTGGCCTCGGGGTATTGTCGTTGTCATGTACGCCCGTCCGCCCGTACATAAGCCCATCCGTTCGTCCGTCTGTTATCGCATTTTCGGCAGAACCGCTTGAGATACGGTGACCAGAAACCAGACGCCTGTCGAAAATGGCTCCACTCGACCTATATTTTACAGAGTTATGCCCCTTTACAGATGTGTTAAGTTTTTATTTTGTGATATAGGCTTGAATGTAATCAACTATATCTGCAGAACTGTGTTTGATACAGCTACTACATTTTGGAAACTTACTTGTAAGTTGTATTCTAGAAGCCAACAGAAAGTTAGTCGCCTCAGCCCTTATTTTATTGAGTGATGTCCCTATTCAGGTTCAATAATCTCTGATTTTGTGATATATTCACAATGTAACCAGTTATATCTAATTAACTGTGTTTTGTACAGCTACCAAATTATGAGGAAACTTTTTTATCTAGTTGTATTCTAGATTCCTACAAAAAAGTAGTCATCTCGGCCCATATTTTATGGAGTTATGTCCCTTTTTGGATGTAATAATCTATGATTTTGTGATATATGCTTGAATGTAGCTTTCTGCAGAATTAATGATATGCACTAAAAACGACAATTCTGGATGATTGGTAAATACAGCCATAATATGTTGCACATTCTCAGTATATTTGTCAAGAGCGATTTTCTGAGTCTCGCCCTCATATTCTCTTTGCTGATAAATTTTGCAACCATTCGGATATATTGTCAATCGCTTTTCGGTCATTTTTTACGAAATTATCCAAATTTCATAGATATTCAACAAGCCACGCAAGTCATAATTAATATCGCCAGTTTTATTCATCTGTCCTATCTTGTTCTGGTACTAAAATAAAAGGCCCTAAAATATGGAATAAACTGCCTTCGCAATTAAAATCATGTACCTCCCTTTCCGTATTTAAATCCCGTGTGAAGTCTTACCTTTTGAAAGTTGGTGTTCGGAGCGTCGTGATTGGTCAGTCTACGCGCTCATCCCATATGCGTGTGTGGGCAACCACATGCTGGGGGTCTAATAATACCCCAGCCACCAGTCAGATTTTTGGACCGGATTCGGGGCCTTCGCGCACATCGCCGGAAGTGACATCATATGTGGTAAAATAGATGTTTGCCGAACATTTCGATTACTTTTCAAGTCTGCATAATACCTCTGTTGCCCTAGCATTAAAGAGAATTATCTGGAGATTATTTTCCCTGTTTATCTGGACAGAGCATATGAAAAGTAGTTCGCTCATGCGCAACACTGAAGGGCATGTTCGGCCGGATTCAAACTGAACCGTGTGTATGTGGGTTTTCCCCTATACGTCATAGCAACGTAGTAAAGGTCAACTTCCGCTATTGGAGGCATGGATGATAAATGAGCCTGCGAAATGGAGCATGCGCTGTGGGGAGGATGGTGTGTGGGATGAATTATCCCAGCATTTTATCTCGCATAGGTTTTACAGAGTATTATATGGGAATACGTATTCTGTAACCTAGGGCAGTTTTATCGCCTTCTGTATGCTTGTTAACAATTTTATAGGTCTTGGGATGACACTTTGATGGTATAATTACTCCATTTACATTTCACCGTCTGATGATCTTATCTACACAACTTCAATTACCCAGCCATTCAGATGTACTGAAAAGGGTAGTTGCATCGGAATAAAAGACTATTTTAATAGTAGGGTCGTCTTTAGGAAGTCCTTCGACGCGCACTGACCTCTTGGAGTCCCTCCCCCCAAGTTGAAATCCTGCCTATATTAAGATGGGCACAGCCAAGTCAGAATCACCAGTGATTTTCAAAAAATAAATTTTCAGAACTTGCTGGTAACAGTGCCCTAATGCACGTTCATCCAAAACTCAAGGTTCTAATGTCAACGGTTCTCCTTATTTTGCCGCCGAAAGGATTCGGATGGACTGACTGACTGACTGACTCACTGACTGACTCACTGACTGACTCACTCATTACCGGACAATTTGCAAATGGTAGCCGACTCCGTAGGAAAATGCTTGTGTTAACCCTACACTAAGTTTCAACTCTATCTCTAGAAAGACAAAAAAAATGAGAGTTTTGTTCTAGTCTATCAAGCTCAGCTGTCCCCATGCATCTGTTAAGGATGTCCGCTGCCTGTAAATCAAAGTACATGTAATTAACTTTTTGAATAATGTGTGCTGTTGAATTCATAATTGTGCAATATGAGGAAAAACAAAGAAAAAAATATAGGTTGGTATGCATTGCTTAGCTGTAGGCAACATTAAGTGGACTGACCCATGCTTGATTTGATAACCCAGAAAACATAGGGAATATCCCTAGTTTTGAATCATATTCATGAAAAATTCATATAAATAGTATTTAACTTTTTCTTATGATATTCTAACTGTTCGCAGATAATCACAATGTCTATCAAAATTTATCAAATTGGATGGATGTTGCTGCGCAAAATTCTTAGCTAGAAAGCTTTTAAAGAAGATCCATAGGAAAGGGAGATAACCTAATAGGATAAACAGGCAAAATGGCCGCCAAAGCAAAAATCACCAGCGAACATCCTTGACATAGAGGATGGGGTAGTTTAGGACTGACAATATGTCGCATTTAAGCCTTGTGTTTGTTTTTGCTCTAGTCGGTTTCAGTGACTTTTTTTTACAGCAGATATCAAGGTCCGAGAAAACGATTCGTAACATTTTTCATACCATATTATGGCCGCCATCTTGGATTTCAAGATGGCTGTCAATTTTAGATATTTTGATCAATATTATGGATTCTAGGTAGGACACGTGAAGAGGTGATGTTTTGTTATATCATCTATTTCAAGTGTTTGGTGATCTTAGAAATACAGGGCTAACACAATAGCTATTTTGAAATTAAAGATTACTCCAAACAAACAGAGATGGCCGTCATTTATGGTTGAATTACCCATCATCTTCCTTTATTTACACGTAAGAAATATTGGAGGTGTAAATGTTTCACGGAAGACATTGTAGGTTACAACACTGCTTACATTGAGCATGGGGCTCATTCTAAGACCCTATATGACCAGTCAGAATATCAGATTCAAAGGACCTTGTATCTTGAGATGGATAAATGGCCCCAGGCCAGGTCCAATAAGAAGTACCAAAATAAAATACCTCCACTACAAGAAATTGTTCAATTGGCATGAAGTACAATATTATATTGTATACTTAGAAAAATTTCAAGGCACTGAGTCTCATCATTCTCGAGTAACAGGGCCGTGAAGTAGTGCATTCGTGCAAAATAGTTGATTCTGAGGTGAAAACAATTCTTATTGTTCTCTTTAAACATGTGAAGATAAACGATAACCAGAACCAGAGTTGGTCTACGAATACGTATTGGAACAGCGAGCATACTGTATCAAGCTGGTTCTGGTTATCGTTTATCTTCATATGTTTATAGAAAGAAATATGAGGTGTTTTCGCCTCAAAATTGACGATTTTGCACGAATGCACTACTTCACGGCCCTATTATTCGAGACTGGTGAGACTCCGTGCCTTGAAACTTTTCTGGGTATACAATATAATATTGTACTTCATGCCAATTGAACAATTCCTTGTATATGCAATATTTTATTTTTGGCACTTCTACGCACCTGTTCTGGGGCCATTTACCCATCTAAACATACCAGGTCCTTTCAGATGAATCCAAAACAACGAAAAACAGTTTTTGAAAAATCATGTTAAAAAACGATCATTTATCACCATCTGGATGAACGGGTGCCCTATCCTTGTATGATGATTTGTAACTTTGCCTGAAAACTATTCGTGTGTTGAAACCCACAGAACAGAACCTCGGCATCTATATGGAATATGTTCATTAAATTAATGTTCATTTTGTGGATATTGTTTTGATCATCCGCTATAGGAGCAGGGCGTTTCCATTGCAGTAAGAATGATTTCAGAAAAAAACCATAGGCCAAACTTTTGCGCATCATAAGTGGATCTGTGACTTTCATTCCATCTACCAACCTCTTTAAAGTTTTGGGTGAGCTAGTTTTCCTCGGCATAAAGCAATAATGGCATTCTATCTTCCAGAGAATGAAACCGTCGAATTTCAAAATACTTTTGTTAGCCAATCAGGTGCCGAGCTGGATGAAACAACTTTAGAATAACATCCCTTTTAATTACACACAGGAGCACGTGCACTAGTATAAGCAGTTTAGAGAAATCGTATCCAAATAAGGTATCATAGTGCTTGCATGGTAAAGGTAAACTTCAAAGGGTTTCGTCGCGCCGAAAAAGGCCGACGAGTAAAAAGTTCTTTATCCGTGAACTAAACTTCAATCATTTAGACGAGCGGCGATTTGCAAAAAAACGCCTTATTTTAGGAGTAAAATGCACCCCCGTACACACGGCCACATCCTATGTCATTTGAAAGCTTATTTAATGTACTTTTTGTTAGACCGGATGTGGTCTTGAAATATATTGCCGTAAGGTAAAAATCCATTCAAACGAACCAATATCGAGTATTATCGTCACGAAAAAAGAAAGGGGGTGGGTTTGCTTCAGTGCTAATAACTTTATTCATTTTATACCAATGCACAGTAGTGAGGTAGCAATTTTCTCTCCATTAAACAGGGAATCGATTGATAACCGTTTTGTTAAGCTATCCTGACGTCACTCGGGGGTCCTCTCCACATTCCCAATGAAATATTTTTTAAATACACAATTATGGTTTCTTTACTAAATTATTCAATGTAGTGAAATTCACATAATTGTGTCAAGTTATTGCCACCGGTACTGTGTATCATTGCATGAAAAGTAAGGCTATATAAGGTTTCTCACTACCATAAGAATATCTGTCAAAACTATACATTTTCAAACTGTCTATCTAAGATTGTCAAACATCTTACTTCAGCAATACTTGATAAAAATGTTTTATGACTTTATATGTATATTTCAATGATTTCTCTTATCTCTTGTTAAGTTTAAAGCAATATCAAAGGTTATCTTGATTAACGTTGTGGGTGGTGTGGGAGGGGGTGTCGGGAGGGGTCATCTCATAATTACTATTGCAATTCACATGTTTTCCCACAGTATGTTCTTGGTAATCTACCACTTTTAATAAGATTTGTGGATACAGTGTTCTATAAATTACTCTTTACAGGTCACTGATTTTCCATCTCTTGAAAATTTCAAAACTATTTAAGGGGTCATCTAAAATTAACATTAAAATTGTCCCATCAACAGTATGTTCTTGGAAACCTACTTGTAGGGTTTAATATCACACAGGAAAATGCTCACAAACATACCCACTCTCCAGATATGTTCGGACCCTAAACAGCCTGAGTATTATATGACATCACTATCTGTATTCATGTATCTCAAAGCAGTTGTTTCGGATATTTTTGGGAGTATAATCTCTTTATATCCCAAGCATAACTCTCAACAAGGGTCAAGCCTAATCATCAATACAATTAATATTAATGATACATAATCTCCAATATTATGATCTCGCTTGTTCGCACATATGTGCTGCTATACAGTATTATCACGGTTTGTTGATGGTGTCAGGGCAGAATTATCGCTTCTGGTGATGTTTCTCCTGTAGCGCTGTTTAATAGCGCTGTTTCTTCTAATGTCGTCTGTAGTTTCCCAGATCCATAAGGTCCAAGTTCTGGAATTATTACTATTTTTCATCAAATGTGTCAGGACAGAGTTCTCGCTTCTGGAGTTCTGTAAGTATTGAAATATAGCAATATCAATTCGAGATTTATCTGCTTTGACCCATTTCATGTGTATGCTGTTTCGTTCAATGTCTTAAATGAACTTGTAAAAAAGGGTTATGTCATCAAGCGCCTCCATGCGAATTTTCTCAAATTTGACGATACACATCGCATGCTGATAGCAAAATACGAGCGTAGCGTGCGCGATCTATGGCGGTACGTTTGGGACTAGTATTTTTCAATACGAAATGCGAAAATTTTGTCCCGACACCTCTGATAATAAAACAGTAATAATTCTGTACAGAACTTGGGCCTTATGTACTTTGAAAACCACAGAAGACATTAGAAGAAATAGCACTGGTAAACAGCGTACACATGGAATGTGTCAAAGCAGATAAATCTCTGAGACTGGTATGTTTCAATATCTACTGCAAAAATATCTCTAGGAGCGATAATTCTGCCCTGACACCATGTGCGAAACAGAATAAGCAATAATAATATCGGAGATTATATATCATAAATAATAATAGAATGATCCCGAGATGAAAGTCTCTAACGACAAAAGGCGAGACACGACGTCATGATCCATGTGGCGTCACGCCGAGGTTAGGCAGCGAACCATTTCTTAACCTTGGAATGCTGTATTATTTTATGCACGGACATTTACATGCGATGATTTGTGTTTGCAAATGCCTCTTTAACTCCGAGACAATAACATCTTTAAAATTGCTTGGATATTTTGTATTTTGAAAGCCACAATGCTAATTATTTTCCGGGTTTTGCAGTAGAGCCAATGTTAAAGTATTACCCAGTGTCTAACCTTGACCTGACGTCACGTGGGCAATGGCGTCCTTTTGCGCCTATCATGGCCACCAGGATGTGGGTAGGCCTTCTCGGAGGGTTCTCTGCTGGAAATGGAGTTCGTCAAGGAGGAATTCTGTCTCCTCTGTTCTTTAATATCTACATACATGAACTTGACATCAAAATATCTCCGTCCAATTTAGGATGTAATGTAGCCGGAGTTTTCTTTAACCACCTGTTATACGCTGACGACTTATGCTTTATTAGTCCCTCTGCCAAGAGCCTTTAGAATCCACTTGATATATGTGATATTTTTGTGATTGACAATAATATTGTCTTCATCACTTAGAAATGCTCACGCATGTGTTTTCGTCCAATAAAGTTCAATGACCTGAGAGCACACTCTGTTAAACTGTCTGTGCAAACTAGAACATTATGCATTCGTGGCAACATTTTGGTTCGAAAGTTCTATATGTGTCTCAAGATGCGAAGAAACAACTTTTCTCGTCGTATCTATTGCAGCCATCTGTGGTCTTCGTACTCGTCATGTAACTGAAAAAAACTGCGTGTCACATACAACAACGTATTTCGCTGGTTATAATGCACTCCCTGTGCAATTGTAGTGCTACTTACCTGTTTGGGATTAACTCTGTGCCCAGCTGTAATGAGGTCATTCGACGCCAGATTAATTCTCTACGGAACAGACTTATGTCGACAGACAACTTCTTACTTACGACTTTGCGGCTTTCCGATTTGTCTCAGACTTCGCGTTTAGTTTGTCATTGGTCTCGTCAAATCTATGTAACGCGCTAGTAATTTGTCGTTTGGCTGCAATCTTATTATTTATTTATTATTTCTTTGTTCATTCTATAGACCATCTGTTTCTGAAATAAGTAAGTATTTTTATTCTATTGAAGAGTTTTTTTTTATTCGGGGCTGTCCTATTGTATTTATGATTTATGGGCTTGACCCCTGATGAGGTATGTATACTTTGAGTTTCAACACAGACTCACTGTTCCAATGTGCATGTTCCAAAATCTGGGAAATTAAATGCAAGATTCAAATTGACTTGACACTTATGAGTCACCATCTCCCAGATTTTGGTGAAACATGCACATTGGAACAGTGAGTCTGTGTTGGAACTCAAAGTATACACAACTTAAGCTTGAATCAAGCACTGGAAAGTGCATACACAGTTTGAAATATATATATTAAGGCAGTGTGACGTCACTGGACCTAAATATGATTGCAACAGACCACCATAGAATACCATGCTTTAAATGCAGTTTACTCTGTGTAATAAAATCGTAAAAAAATTTAAATAATTTCCCACACTGTTTGCAATGGTCTTTCATTTGATGGAAACTTTACTTGAGGGTTTACGATCACTTTAATGACCGTACATACTTTTCTCAGCAAACAGGGCTTTAGATTAGGCCAAAATTAATCAAGAACCCAAGGGGCTTCAATATACATGTATGCCTGAACATCTGGAATTACACAAATTTCAAGGTTGTTTAATGGCATTGGTCCCAACTGGTAGCTAGCAATCCAGAGAAATGTCTAAGATTTTGTGCTTGCAAGAATGTAACTTATGACAACTCTTGGTAACTAGATGACCTTGAAACAAGAGACAAAAGCTCACACGTTCCACACGAAATTCGATAAAAGTCAAACACAAGAAAATATAAATTTTCCTTCAAATAGATTCCTTTCAGGTGGGAAAATTTTTCACGAATGGAGGAAAATGTGAAGAAAATGACGAAGTAAACCTTTGTTCTTGAGTTAATAAACAGATATAAAGTTCATAAATGACCCCTCTCCCAGTTAAATTAGTAAATGCATGCTTTTTATTTCACAACAGTTTAACTGATGTAGCTGTTTCATACATGACTCAAACAGGGGAGACAACTCCACGGGATAAAGGCCATATACATGTAAGAGAGACAACTCTGAATAGTCCAACCTAAGGAAGCTTCTTGAAATTAGGGCATACTGGAAACTGGCAAAAGGCATTCCAAACGGAATGGCGTGCCGAGTTGGAACTCCTAGGAACTCCATAGCATCCATTTTCGAACTCGGCAAAGAAACGATGACTCCAGAGGGAGTGGCAGGGAATGGTTTATGCCATTCCAATTGGAACTCCTATCCATGCTAATCAGAACACTACACTGGGCATAGTGTATCCCATTTGGATAACCGGCATATGCCATTCCTTTCAAGGAACTCATGCCCTAATTTCAAGAAGCTCCCGAACAGTATAATCAGAACTGGATTCAGTTTGGGGGGAGTGTGACCTTGACCTTTGACCTATTGACCTCAACATGAGTAGGGTTCCTCTTTGCCCCGCGGGTAATGTATATCCAAAGTTTGGTACTAATCCATACCGTGGAACTGGAGATATCGCACGGACAACAAATGCTAATGGATGGATAGACGGATAGATGAACAGATCTCACCATCGCATATATGGCCTGGTCTTCGATGAGCATATAAAATATGGCTCAATGATTTCCTGATTTTGGGGTCCCATTCAAATCTATCGGCAAACCGTTTACACGCATATACACGTGGTGTGGCATGCACGATTCTCTCGTTTTTTAACATTTTGGAAATCCTTTGAAAAATGTTTTGTGTCTCTACCATTTTTGTCCGGTCGGGTTAGCGCAAACAAAGTATATTTTAATTTTGGCCTTAATTTGGGCACAACCTATACTCAGCGCGACAAAAAAAATTTGGGGCTGGGAAACGTACCCAATTAGTGAAGAAACGAATTCTGGCAAAATAGATTGGCTTTTACTCAAATATTATGCTTAATTGACACCATTGAACTTTGGTTATCAATGCAAGAAAACTATATATATATATAAATATTTGTTTTTGCTTTCTAGTCCTAATTTGTATCAAGAGGGTAATCTAAAGCCTTGGTTACTATATCTTTTGGGTGAAAAAGCCAGGTTGGAATTTCAGTTGGGGCTGGTCACCATGACAGTTTTGCTGGGTCTAGGGGGTTAAACTGACTGTTTTTTACACTGTAAACCCTGTACACTTCCTCATAACAAATATTTGTTAAAAATTACAAGCCGAGGCAATTCCTACTGTGCTGTGGAGTGTCTTTTAATGCATGCGAGGCTGATAATATACACGTACACAATATGATAAATTTTTCTTTTCTGAATTTTCTAACAGGGACTTCAAATAGCAGAGAGTGAATATGGCTCGTGAATGAAGATCCCTGGCTACATCCTTGGCATATGACCGAGAATGTTTACAAATATATTCCCCGCTGTCTTGTTTGTTTAACTACATAAGACAGCCTTAGTTTGTCATCATGTTTCACATTCAAAATTCTTTATAGAAGAGGGCTGGTTACAGGATTCCGTTAGGGTACTTGATCAAGCTGTTGGTAATTAACTCTTTACCATATTGTTAATTAATGACAAAGGTGGCCAATATTATTCTGAGGATTTTTTCATCGTTCAAGGTATTTCCTGTTAAAACCTGTGCAGCTCAGCTCATTTTCATGATGAAGGCCTACATGTACATGTATATTAGGTTGTTGGAAGTTCATTCAGGTCTGGGTGTGTGGAAGGCCAAATGTCCAAATAATCAGAAACTCACAGTTATCGAACCGAAAACCTAAGTTTTCTAATAGATAACTTAACTTGTCGACTCGAAACCCTAGGTTTTCCAATCGAAAACTTAAGTTAATGGTCGAAAACCTAGGTTATGTACCAGACAACCCCGAGTTTCTCTTTCAACCTCGAGTTTCTGCTTTATTTTGGACACTCATCCAGAAAACTGGAGTTATCAATCGATAGCTTACGTTTTCGAATTTGTGGTTGTCGTAAAGTGAAACTCGAATAACTAACTTCGAGTTTCGATATCCGGGTATACTATAGGTTTCGCGTCCTTTCCCGCATGTTGACTGATCGAAACGTCAGACAGAACCACACAATCAACATGTATTCAACAAACAGAGATAACTGAGATTATTTATTTAATGTAGACTGTCCTGTATGACCGAGCCTAGTTTATACAAACATTATCATAGACTGGGTATTGGCACTCAGAACTAGGCCTTTAATCAATTTAATAGCTATATATATGCTGCAGACTGAAATGAGGGAAATGATCTAGTTGTAATTCAGCCATCCGGTCAAGATGACTGACCAAATCAGACAGGTCAATGTAATTCACACAAGCAAAGCACATTTAGTGATATGTAGTTACTTTTGCAAATACTTCGGTTACACACATGCTGTCTCTGGGTCCACATTGATTAATATACAGGCAGTGGATGTTATTTCACTTGTCAGTGTGAGCAGTTTGATTCCGTATAATTGATTTCGCCACGTGGTTCTGTCTGCATTTCTGGTTGGTCAACAATTAGAAAAGAGCGCGAAACCCAGAGTACCCGGATATCGAAGCTCTAAGTTAGAAAGTCGAGTTTCACTTCATGACAACCGTCAATTCGAAAACCTAGGTTATCGACTGATAACTTTGGTTTTCTACACGAATGCCCAAAACAAACGACAAACTCGAAGTTGAAAGAGATATTCGAGGTTGTCTGATGATAACCTAGGTTTTCGACCGTAAATTTAAGTTATCAATTCGAAAACCTTGGATTTCGATTCGATAACGTAAGACAACTGAGATTTTCGGTTTTGTAAAATAGAAACTCGAGGTTAAGGAAAGAAAAACTCGGGGTTGTCTGGTAGATAACTTAAGTTCTCTATTCGAAAACCATGGTTTTCTCTTCGATAACTTAAGTTATCAATTCAAAAACTCAGGTTTTCGATTCGATAACTGTGAGTTTCTGATTATTTGGACATTTGGCCTACCATATGGGTGACCGTCATTGAATGTATTTAAAACTGGGTCAGCAAAACAACTGGCCTAGATAGCTACCCACATTTTGCTGCATGCAGGAAACCACTGGCTCAGCTGTGTTACATTGCTGAAGAAGAGGGTCTCAAGGAGGGGAACACTCAGTTTCATTTGCCAAAATTCCCTTTTAAACATAGTGAAAACAAAGAAATGAGGAAGGCAGTATACAACAGATATACATTAATATTGACCAAACAAGCCATTTCATGTCAAAAAATTTGTGACATACACAGGCTAAAAATAGAACAGAGTTAGCCTCTTATAGTTTCTGGTTTAGTAGACCAGACGACAAACTTTGAACTAGAAACTAGCAAACCCTCAAAAACAACAACTAAGACTTAGGAAAACATTAAGACACATCTATTATATTCAGCTTACGTAAACAACACAAATAATTAAAAAGACAAAAAACAAGGTTATCAAGAAGAAAAAGCTTCAGAACTATTTCTTTGGCGTAAGAACTTTGTTTTGTGCATGTGTAACCCGGGATATCGGGCAATTTCACTGTCCGATATAATAGAGACGAAAACACAGATAGTTCAATTGAAGAAATCCAAACTTGAACATTTATTTACAAGGAGAGTCAGGTCTTGTATTGGTTAATTTGACGCAATACCATTTCATGTATTTCAACACACAGTACCAGTCCACTGGATATTTAAACCCAATGCCGTTTATCGGATAAATCAACACAGTACAGTAGTCCAACACCATATAGTTTACCGGGTAGTTCAGCAAAATGTTTCTTTACTGGGTGGTTCAACACAACATAGGTTACCGGGCAGTTCAATTAACCGTAGGTTACCAGGTAGTTCAACACAACGTAGTTTACAGTATAGTTCAGCATAACATAGGTTACCGGGCAGTTCAATTAAACGTAGGTTACCGGGTAGTTCAACACAACATAGGTTACCGGGCAGTTCAATTAAACGTAGGTTACCGGGTAGTTCAACACAACATAGGTTACCGGGCAGTTCAATTAAACGTAGGTTACCGGGTAGTTCAACACAACGTAGTTTACAGTATAGTTCAGCATAACATAGGTTACCGGGCAGTTCAATTAAACGTAGGTTACCGGGTAGTTCAACACAACATAGGTTACTGGATAGCTCAATAACTCAGCAAATAATAATACGTCTCTCTCTAGTCCCGAGTTTGCATGCTCTACATTCCCTGGCTGGTTCCCACAGGCAAGGTTTGGTTACCTGCGAAATATGATAACAAATGCTCAGTACAGTTGAGCGAGCAACATTGCACGATCAACAATGCGGTGGCGAATGCGGGTATCACAATTCACAATATCAAAAATAAAAATAAGCATCACTATTGCAAAGAAGACAGATATTTTGTCTTATCAAGTTACACTCTACTTAAAATGTATTCACATATAAAGGAAATAAAAATAATATTCACTTTATAGTCTACATGGCAGAATTCAGCAATTCCAATGTTGTTTACAATGTCTATTATATAGAACAAGGGAGACAATTCTGGATTATTTCACCAAACTAGAACATGCTCAACTTTGTGTGATTTCTTAGTAATCAGTCAAACGAATAATTATTTCTATTAACAATAATTATTTAGGCTTTCGAAATGTCATAAAGACTTCACCTAAAAACCTCAGAAAGCTGTGCATAGAACACACCTCGTTTCAACATGATCGTCTAACAACAACAACCCCATACTATTACTGCAATGGCGCACGTGGTTATGCTGAGGGGAGTCAAAAAGACTTATTTCTGACTAATTCCTGCATTGTCGTCATATAATAACGACTTAATTCAGATCTTCAGAATGTTAGATTACAAGTTACGACATTTAGATTGGTAGAATTACACCCACCTGCGAAATATGATAACAAATGCTCAGTACAGTTGAGCGAGCAACATTGCACGATCAACAATGCGGTGGCGAATGGGGTATAACAATTCACAATGTCCCGATCCCTAGCGATGGGTCACGCCCCCACAAGGCGATGAATTGCAACACTTAGTTATCTCCCCTAGAACATTACCAATCATACAGTTTCACAATAATACAGTCGAGCTTGAATAAAAAGAAAAAGAAATGGGGGGTAGTACCATAGGTACTCGGGAAATATAAACATACTCCAAAATATGACCAGGCCACATTCGACCCTTCAAAAAAAAATGTCGTCCTCGACATTACACTACTGACACATGGATGAATGTATAGTTCCTGTGTCCATGAATAGTCAAATTATCCCTTCTCAATTACTCGGACCACAGCTTCACAGATAATTTTCACACAGTCTATTTGTTTGAATGTTTCTTTCAAAGAGAGCAAGACTTTAACACGCTGCAGCCAATCTGGATCAGTAGCGAGCACCTGAACATTCACAATATAGTCACCGCTATTCAACCAAGCGGGTGGCTGTCGCTGTCTCTTAGGCCGTGGTGTTGTATCCATTGATTCATCAGGCTCAGATGCATCATCCGACTGGACCGCAGTCTCAATCTCCAAGTCCTCTACAGTTCCCACATCAGGGACAACAATGACTTCTGATTCTGGCATTTCCTGGGGACCCAATACAACAGATCCCACACCAGACTCCTTGGTCGAGCTGCGAGAGGTTGGTTTGCCAGTCTCCAGAGTAAAGATCGCAGCTGGCATATCACTCTCAGAGTCTGAGTCCGTGTCGGGGACTTCCGATCCATTAGTACGGCTCCTAGTTTTGTAACCCGTTCTCCGACGAGATGCTACAGGTGATACCGTTTCAGCTCCAGGCGTAACGTCACTATCCAACGGTAGTGCCAATGGCAGGAGGTGGTTCCGGTGAAGGACTCTTTTTCGGCCTTCCTTGTCCTCACGCTGCACTAGATACACTGGAGTTTCCTGGTGGGGTTGCTTGAGCCCCACATATACGTCCTTTTCCCATCTGTCGGCAAGTTTGTGCTTACCCTTGAGTCCCAACTTCCGAATGAGGACCCTGTCACCCGGCCGTGGTAAGCAGCCTCGAGCTCTCCGATCATAACCTTTCTTAAAGTGAGCAGATGATTTCTTTGATGCTTCAGCAGCAGCCTGGTAGGTATATTTGAGCCGTTGCTCCAGATCCCTGACAAATCCCTTGTAATCCTGCTTCTCATCACCGGAATGGTCAAGATTCAGAATGACATCTATTGGTAGACGCGGCTGTCTTCCAAACATAAGGTAGAATGGACTGAAACCAGTTGAATCATGTTGGGTGCAGTTGTATGCATGAGTCATGGAAGAAACATAGCTTTTCCAATCTGCCTTCTTGTCCTCAGCCATACATCGCAGCATTCCCAGTAGAGTGCGGTTAAACCTTTCAGTGATTCCATTACCCATCGGGTGGTAGGGAGTAGTTCTCGATTTTTTTACTCCGGCCAGTTCGCAGAGATTACGAAGCACAGTACTCTCAAAATGTTTGCCTTGATCGGAATGGATCCGTTCTGGGAAACCATAATGAACTATGAAATGTTCGTAGAATTGCTGTGCTGCAGTTTTTGCAGTTTGGTTTCTCGTGGGAATAGCTACAGCATACTTGGTAAAGTGATCCGTGATGACGAGTATACTATTGAAACCACCTTTCGAATCCTCCAGTCCTAAAAAATCCATTGTAACCAATTCAAGCGGTTGGCTTGTGGATATTGTTGTCAGAGGTGCAATCTCAGGGATATGAGGTGCCTTGGCTCGAAGACATCTGCCACATGTCTTCACACGACGCTCCACCTCTTGTGCCATTCCTGGCCAATAAAAACGTTCCTGATACAGGCGTTGTGTCCTCTCAATGCTCATGTGTCCCATTTCACTGTGTAGATGGTGAAATACGGAGTCTCTGAAAGAAGCAGGAAGAACCAGCTGAAGTTTTGTTTCATCATTTACAGTCACTTCACGGTAAAGGACACCATCCTTGATTTCCAACTTATTCCACTGTTTTAGCAAAGTCTGTGAACTTGGAGGCAATGACCGAGACTCCGCTGGAGAAGGCTTTATCTGTTGTTGCACAAACCGTCTAACAGGTTGGATCACTGGGTCATTTGATTGCTCCTTCTCCCAGTCAACATTGAGTGGAGATGCATCTGGCATAGGATCAATGGCCTGGAGACTCAGACACATGCAATCCATCACTCCTTCTTGGTCAGTATCCCTGTCAGCCAGGGCATGAATCACATCAGTGGGAACATGTTCCATGTCATCCAAATCGGTACGACGAGGTATCCTCGACAAACAGTCTGCATCTGTATTATGTCGGCCTGGTTTGTAGAAGATCTCAAAGTTGTACGTGGCTAGCTCCGCCAGCCACCGGTGTCCAGCAGCATCAAGTTTGGCAGTCGTGTTGACATAGGTGAGTGGGTTGTGGTCTGTTGTTACAATGAACTTGGCGCCATACAAGTAGTCGTGGTATCGCTTGGTGACAGCCCAATACAATCCCAGGAACTCCAGCTTATGGGTACTGTAGTTCAGCTCTGGCTTCCTCAACGCTCGGCTACCATAAGCAATAACACGTGGCGGGCCTAAACTTTGTTCTTGGCAAAGCACCGCTCCCAGGCCCAGCTTGCTCGCGTCAATACGGAGAAGGAATGGCCGCGTGAAGTCTGGATAGCTCAATACTGGAGGAGATGTCAACAAGGAAATCAGTTCCTCAAAGGAAAACTGTTGCTCAGGACCCCAGGCCCACTGCTCCGGTGACGGTGTCTTGCGTCTTCCACACTTCTTCTTACATGCATCAGTTCCAACTAGCAAGGATGTCAGTGGTCTGGCAATTTTGGAGAAGTCCTGGACAAACTTTCTGTAGAAACCGGCAAAACCAAGAAATTTCTGTACCTCGGTTACATTTACTGGAACAGGCCAATCTTTCAGCACTTTGGTTTTCTCAGGGTCACATTCTATGCCATCCTCAGAGATTATATGTCCCAAGAACTTGAGTTTCTTCTCCAGGAAACGACACTTAGATGGCTTGAGCTTCAGTCCCGCCTCAGCAAGTTTAGCAAATACTTTCTTCAGTATCTGAAAGTGCTCCTCTACAGTCTTTGAGTACACCACAATATCGTCAAGATAAACCAGTACTCCTTTAAGATGTAGGTCACCCATCACCTGCTGCATAAGGCGCTGAAATGTTCCTGGGGCATTTGTGAGCCCGAATGGCATTTGGTTACACTCAAAAAATCCAAGCAGTCCCACATTGAAGGCAGTCCGAGCTTTATGTTCCTCGTCCATTTCAACCTGCCAGTAGCCACTTTTCAGGTCCAGTGTCGAGAACCAGCAACTACCAGCCACAGCCTCCAGCGTTTCGTCCACTCTGGGAATATAATAAGAGTCCTTGACAGTCCTCCTATTCAGACGACGAAAGTCAATACACATCCTTAGCTCACCAGAAGGCTTTCTGACAAGTACAACATTAGATGCCCAAGGGCTATTGGATGGTCTGATAACACCACACTCCAGCATCTGGTTCAAGTGTTGCCTCACTTCTTCGTAAAGTGCAGGTGGAATGCGTCTTGGTTTATCTTTGAAGGGGGTGGTATCATCCAGTTCAATGCGGTGCTTCACAATATCTGTTTTCCCGAGGTCAGTGTCCGATAAGGAGAAAACATGTTTCCACTCAAGTAACAGGGTTGTCAAACCTGTTAGATCTACATCGGAATCTCCAAAGGAAAACTTGTTCAGGAATTCCTCAGTCTCATTTGCACCTTCATCAGTCTGAGTGAAATTCTCAACTTTCGCTGGTTTTAAACTACAGATGCGTGTTCCCGCTGGCAAAGTTACAGTCTTAGCACTGGTGTTGCATATACTGACTGGAACATGTTTAAGATCACTTGAGAAATTCATAACTCCAGGGAGGATAGATATTCCTGTTGGTATTCCCTTTGCTTCCTCCGTGACTGCGATCCCAGAAGCAAATGGAACTATAAGACGGGTGTGTCCTTCCACTACCCAGGTCTGACCACTCTGTATCGTTACGGTAGTCTGTAATTTCACATCTGCATATGTGTTTTTGGATCTTATCATGTGCCGTTTCTGTAACTGCAAGACTTTGATTGCCATTCCAATTGCACTTGGTAATGGACGCTGGAGAAACCTGGTTCCACACTTCTCTTGGAGCTGTTCTTGAAGAGTACGTAGCACGTTTGTTCCCACAAGCAAGGGAACTCGGCTATTATAGGGAGTCTCTGGAACAACAAGCACAGGTACACAAATAGCTTCTTCTAGTATGTCAACAGGTAACTTCACTTCAAGTTCAATAAATCCTAAGTACGGTAGCAAATGTCCACCTGCATTTTCTATCTGTAGAATATCCTTAAGGTCTTTCAGAGGAAGGGTGTTCATATTCTTCCTCCAAAATGTTTCAGAAATAGTAGTCACCATGGACCCTGTGTCCAAAAGGGAATGACACTGTTTCCCATTCACCAACACATCAATCTCGTTTGCACTCCCAATCAAATCAGTTTGAATGGTTTCTTTTTCATCAAAGAGGCCCTTACCTGGGCAGGCTTCCGGTGGCCTCACCTCGGTCGCCTGACCTAGTTTTTTGTCTGATTGACTTGTTTGGTACTGTTCAGTAGTCGGCTTTGTACCTTTTCGGAGTTGGATGGGTTTTGACAGCTGTAAGCCATGTGACCGTCCAAACCACAGCGGTAACAGAATGATTTCCGACCCTTACTTTTATTTCCCTTACTCCCGCCAGAGTGGTGATCAGATTTGGTAAGTTCTGTTTCTATTTCTTTAGCCTTCTTCTGTTTCTTTAGATCATCCAGCTGCTGTTGTAGCTGTATTGCAGTTTGTTTCCATTCAGCCTCACGACTTTGAACCTCAGCTACATTAGCAGAATGAATTGTAACACCCTTTTTCTTCAGCCTCAGTTTCTTCTCTGTTCTTCTACATTCTTCTTTTCTGATTTTAATCAGCAGATCCGGAAAATTAGGGGAATCCTGGAGAGACTTCTCCAACTCCAGTTTCTCAATGAGGGCCTCGTCTGGGCATCCTCTAAGGAATTGCCTTAACAGCTGTGAAGGAACATCAGTAATGTTCACACCATTTCGTTCTGCAGCTTCTATGATCAGTAAGTACAACCGTTGAAGATAATCAGATGGAGTTTCCTTCTCCTCCTGGTAGGTGCAAAGGAACTTCACCATCAACTCACCCCCATCCGCAACTGTACCATACAACTTTTCCAGTAATTCCAAGACCTGTTCTGCAGTGGAGCTTGGTAGCCTCGCCACTGCCTGTATCCCATCTAAGGCAGGACGGAGTAAACTTTGAATTAAGGTCCTCTTCTTCTCACCGTCACTGATAATTGGGTCATCTAAGACCTGCTGGGCAAGAAGACGCCATGTCTCAAAGTCACTTTCACTATTTGGCGTTGGTTTTTTACCAGAAAACAGTCTAAGTTTCCGGCCTCTGTATCCAACTGCATCGTTCAGCACTAATTGCTGCAATCCAGATGATGCAGTACTAATACCATCATTTCTCGCAGCAAAGTTTACTTGTACATGAGAAGAATCCTGATTACTAACTGGTGTAGTTGACTTCATGTGAAAACCAGGTAAGTGTTCCAGAGCCCTTTTTTTGGCCTCTGAATCCATGTTCTGAAATAACTTCTGAAATTCTTCAACAGGATCTGGTTTAAGTAAAGATTCCAAAAGTGTTAGTTGTCCTGTGTTAGGTTTGGACACAGTGACTACTTCCATTCCAATTTGGATTTCTCTCAGGTTATCGAGGGCACTCACAGCTTCATCGACACTTGAAAACACCACAAATAGTTGTCCAGTAAATGTCCCTGAACTATCCCTCATCTGGACTGTTTTTCTGACAGTTCCAACACTTTTGAAACGTTGGGATATAATACCTGGGGATGGGGCTACTGACAACCCTGATAGTAGGATTGCACAATCAGACATGATCACTGGCTACAGTAACAGTCACAAAAGGACAATAGCAAATATTCACTACAGTGTTGCACAACTGAAAGAGAACAAATTAGCACATAAGCATGACCATCAATGCTAATAGATGAAAGAAATGTACCAACAGTGAAATCTAGTGACGAGAATCAGAACAAATTGCTTCAATCTGCACACAGTATTTCCAGTAACACACTTACCATATGTTACTATAGTGTCCCACTTACTACTTTCTACTTGACATAGGGACCCACTTACTACTTTCTGTAGCAATATAGTGCTAATCACAATTTACAGTTCAAACCTATATTTCGAAATAAAGGTACTTCTCCCGTCTATGAAAGTCAAGAGATAATGAACAGTTTATTCCAATTAGTCTCTTGGTAATTGGCATATACAGGAAAACACACTCAAGAAGTCAATCGGTTCTGGTGCAAGGATCACGGTGCCGGCAGGTCCCCTTGACACATTAACCCAACAGTCTGGTTTCTACTGGAACAGTTTATTTCCACTTCATCATGTTCATTGGAACCAGCTGAAGACAACAGAGTATATATTTCAGGCACAGTGTTCGCTATCAGCAGTCGTCAGATACAGCGCTGCTTAATTAGTCAGTGTCAGCTATCATCTATCATCAGATACAGCGTAGTTATTTCAGCCACTATGCTATCATATATCAGCCGGGAATCACGTCGAGATCACCAAATTATGTAACCCGGGATATCGGGCAATTTCACTGTCCGATATAATAGAGACGAAAACACAGATAGTTCAATTGAAGAAATCCAAACTTGAACATTTATTTACAAGGAGAGTCAGGTCTTGTATTGGTTAATTTGACGCAATACCATTTCATGTATTTCAACACACAGTACCAGTCCACTGGATATTTAAACCCAATGCCGTTTATCGGATAAATCAACACAGTACAGTAGTCCAACACCATATAGTTTACCGGGTAGTTCAGCAAAATGTTTCTTTACTGGGTGGTTCAACACAACATAGGTTACCGGGCAGTTCAATTAACCGTAGGTTACCAGGTAGTTCAACACAACGTAGTTTACAGTATAGTTCAGCATAACATAGGTTACCGGGCAGTTCAATTAAACGTAGGTTACCGGGTAGTTCAACACAACATAGGTTACCGGGCAGTTCAATTAAACGTAGGTTACCGGGTAGTTCAACACAACATAGGTTACCGGGCAGTTCAATTAAACGTAGGTTACCGGGTAGTTCAACACAACATAGGTTACCGGGCAGTTCAATTAAACGTAGGTTACCGGGTAGTTCAACACAACGTAGTTTACAGTATAGTTCAGCATAACATAGGTTACCGGGCAGTTCAATTAAACGTAGGTTACCGGGTAGTTCAACACAACATAGGTTACTGGATAGCTCAATAACTCAGCAAATAATAATACGTCTCTCTCTAGTCCCGAGTTTGCATGCTCTACATTCCCTGGCTGGTTCCCACAGGCAAGGTTTGGTTACCTGCGAAATATGATAACAAATGCTCAGTACAGTTGAGCGAGCAACATTGCACGATCAACAATGCGGTGGCGAATGCGGGTATCACAATTCACAATATCAAAAATAAAAATAAGCATCACTATTGCAAAGAAGACAGATATTTTGTCTTATCAAGTTACACTCTACTTAAAATGTATTCACATATAAAGGAAATAAAAATAATATTCACTTTATAGTCTACATGGCAGAATTCAGCAATTCCAATGTTGTTTACAATGTCTATTATATAGAACAAGGGAGACAATTCTGGATTATTTCACCAAACTAGAACATGCTCAACTTTGTGTGATTTCTTAGTAATCAGTCAAACGAATAATTATTTCTATTAACAATAATTATTTAGGCTTTCGAAATGTCATAAAGACTTCACCTAAAAACCTCAGAAAGCTGTGCATAGAACACACCTCGTTTCAACATGATCGTCTAACAACAATAACCCCATACTATTACTGCAATGGCGCACGTGGTTATGCTGAGGGGAGTCAAAAAGACTTATTTCTGACTAATTCCTGCATTGTCGTCATATAATAACGACTTAATTCAGATCTTCAGAATGTTAGATTACAAGTTACGACATTTAGATTGGTAGAATTACACCCACCTGCGAAATATGATAACAAATGCTCAGTACAGTTGAGCGAGCAACATTGCACGATCAACAATGCGGTGGCGAATGGGGTATAACAATTCACAATGTCCCGATCCCTAGCGATGGGTCACGCCCCCACAAGGCGATGAATTGCAACACTTAGTTATCTCCCCTAGACCATTACCAATCATACAGTTTCACAATAATACAGTCGAGCTTGAATAAAAAGAAAAAGAAATGGGGGGTAGTACCATAGGTACTCGGGAAATATAAACATACTCCAAAATATGACCAGGCCACACATGAGTAAGCAAGACGCATCCTGTTCAATATTTACATCCCTCCTATATATATTTGACTAAACCTATCGGGTCATCTGATGACCCTAGTGGGTCAACATCGATATATAACAACTCACAGTAGAAAATAACGTAAACAGTGCCAGCGGACGTTTGGAATTTTATTTGTCTGCTTTAGCTTGTTGGTGTACATTTTATGGGACGTTTTTCAATATAAATATGATATCTTTAATCAGAATATTTCGAGGCAGATATGATTAAAGGCGACAAATTTCAGGTACGGTATATTAAACAAAATCTTCACCAAAATGTATAAGAAAAGAGCAGAAAACATACAAACACCCAATATCAAACGTGCGTCGACGCTGCTTTACATCACGTTTGAATGCGAGTGATTCACAGCAAAAATCTCCTCTTTATGAAACACGGCTTTTCGTCCGGAAATGAGGAAATAAATTTTTGGCATCGCAAATGGAATCTCCTCGGGTTAACGCCACACCTTCTTTTCCGTAATAGAGAGAGAGAGAGAGAGAGAGAGAGAGAGAGAGAGAAAACAAAACCAACCAGATATGCACAATGTGAGCAATGTCGTGAGAGCTGGGGGAGGGGAGGTGTGGGATTTGTTTAGCATGCGTTATGTACCCCAACCTATCACGATGCTCCAATCTATTTTCAGTGGAGTCGGTGGCTTCTGCAAATGTTGCTGGTCTGGGCACCGCGGTTCTGGGCGCAATACTACTCGGGGTAGTTGGTTACAAGATCATGTACACTCTTGTCTTCTTGACAATTGTATCAGGATATATTCTATTGTGGCTATCTGTGGTGTATTGTGATTTCTTCAGGAGTTGGCCAAGTTTGGTGTGTTTATTTCAGTTTATCACTGGTAAGTATGTATGTTGTACCGTGGTTTGGGATTACATGTGTTGCGAGAAAGTCAGTCTGTTTAGAAATCAATAAACACACGTCAGCTTCGTTTATTGTCTCTGTTTAGCTAGTCGCAAAACCCACCGGTATGCAGAATTCAAAATTAATTCCGAGCCAGTAGTATATAAAAGACCCATTCTGTCGCTTTCACCTAATTGGGGGCTGTGGGGTCAAGAAAAAGACCGCGGAGACCGATCACGCGATGGTCACGTGACCGCCGCGCCTGCGCAATGCGCATATCTAGCCACGTGACTTCCGGGTGACCGGGCAGTGTATATTTTCGGGAGGTGTATTGTGGGATCGCTGGGGCTGTGCGACTGGAGATCATTGGCGCTACAGAAAAGTAACTGGACAAGAGACATAATCCCAATTAAACTTGCCCTAAAGATAATGGTTCGACAATACTATCCCTATTTCTCGCATGAACTTTACAGTTCAGAAAATTGATACGGTGTCACGGGACTTTGACTTCAATATATCATATCATACCCTCGGGAATTGCGATAGCTGGGAAGAAAATACCACTCAATTTCGAATCGGCGGGCTACACGCATTCAAAGCTCAGCAGAAATAAGGGATGTAACTCGTGACTGAAATTCCTGCGGCTGGAAAACCATAACAAGAAAATCCTCGAAAGCAGTAAAATATAATGCAAGTTTTTAGTTGTTTTCGGTCTATTTGATTGATGTGAAAAGATAGATGTTGATGACAGGACCGCTTTCAAATTTCTTTAAGGTGTTACCGAAACGAATGTTGTTGCTGTTACAGAGTATTTTGGAAATTGATGAATCGCGTAGCCTTAAGGAAAATACTAAAACAAAACAAAAAATATTGCCTTTAATTTCTGGACTTGTGTAAATGTTAAGTATTGAGCGTGCAAGCTTGTAACCCAACAATAAAGAGAAAACCTTACAATTAGCATGTGACACTTTCGATCAGTCAACCTTGTACAATATGGAATAAGCTCAAGCAAAATACAGAAAAAGAAAGTTTACCATACAATTATTGGTTAGGGTGATGCTTTTCTAGATGAAAAATTGATTGAATTTTAAATTATTTCTCAAATTTATTTCATGCACCAGTGAACGAAGTTAACTTTGGGAAGCTATTTAAAATTCATTGTCAACTATTCGGCTAAAAATGAATCGCTTTTACCAATATTTGTATGGTAACATTTCCCTTTCTGTATTTTGCTTGAGCTTATTCCATATTGCGTATAATATGGATTGAGCGAAAGTGACACAGCCTAATTGTAGAAAATTCCCTTATTGTTAGGTTACATGCTTACTGGAGGGAGGGAGGGAATTTGGCTTAATGTCACACTCAAGTTTGTTTCACTCATATGGTGACAGTCAGTTTGGTTGGTGGAGGAAGCCGGAGTACCCGGAGAGAACCACCGCCCTTCGGCAAGTAACTGACAAACTTTCACACACATGCTTAACGGTTAATACCTAACATTTACACAAGTCCTGGAACTAAACATTGCACAGTCATATGCTTTTTAGCAATTTCCATAATACCATGTAATAACAACAACACTCGGCTAACTAACACCTGAATTCTCCACATAAAGTTGTGCATCGAACAGAAAAGACTCAAGATTTACATTGTTACATCTTAGCTTGCTAAGGGTATCTCGCCCGATGTCATCTTCCCCAAGCATCAAGTCACATGTCCGCTCCATTTAAACGAGCCAATGCAATTATCTGTATTTAAATATTTTGACCTGGGAATCTCAGACACCAGACATGTCAGTTTCACTTGAGTGCAAGGCATAAGACTGTGGGATTCTACGCGAGATCAAACCGAAGTTGTGGGAATTAGCTATTTTATTTCTCACTCTAATGATGCATGCTTCTTTGTTGTTTTTAAGAAAAATCATATTACAAACGGCCAAACATATTTGAAAGAAATAAAATCAGCGGCAGTTCAGAGGAAAAAAATATGCTTTTTATTTTGTGATGGGGGCACTTCGACGCCCACCAAGGGATCCTTTCCATCCATCGCTTTCTGGAGATGTGTGTTCGTTCTATGAATGTGATTGCGCCGATGTCGGATCTCACGGGACCAATCGGATGTGACCATTCGGGAAACGCCCTAATATACTCAGATATCACCCGATACCGCATGGCTACGAGCAGAAGTTTCTACGTATGATCGTGCCATGCGTTCGGATGAGGCATTTGTAACGCTCAGAGTCAAAGTGAGGCAAGTTGATGTTTGAAATTGTGCTTTCGTCTGTTTTTTAGCTTTTTCGTGCTCATTTTGGCATGGAATTTGATTGTTTTTAAATATACCTAAAATATCTAAAATATGACACCTTGAACCAAAACAAATCTAGAGTCAGCAGTGATATTACATCGAAATATTATTTTGGTTCAAGGCGTCATACTCTAGATATATTAAAAATCTCGCTATAACGTGTATGCCTAGATAAAAGTAAAAAAAAAGAGAGAAAAAAACCCCCAAAACAGACGAAATCTCAATTTTCATTTTCAGTCGTCGCGTTTGACGAGCGTTAACAATATAAAACTTGGGTAATTTTTCTGTACACACTTAGCCCAGAAAGTGTAAACGTTTGATTTACACCTTTTTTACACCTTCTGAGCTTAGAGTGTACGGAACACAGATTTTTGTGCAGAATTAAAGAAATTGTCTGGCTTTAGCTTTTTCGTTTGCCGTCTTAACTATTCCTTTTGTATTCTGTTTTGAATAATTTGTCTTGTTTCTCCAGAGCGAGATTTCAATGTTATTGTGAGTTGTTAAATTCTTCAGAGAATAACGATCCTAGTAAATCATTTGCGACTGCTCCGCCCATTTCGTCGAAGTCATAGTTCCTCGCGCATTAATGGTGTAAGGATTTTGCACCGTGATCCGCCGCGCGTGAGGCACGCCACATGCTATAGGATGTATTTTCGCTCACATAGTCCTCGTTGTATTTCTCGCTTATCAGGAGATAAAATATATATCCAAATGGAAGGGATGTTCCCTTGATTCTACCTCCTCTCTTCTAATTTGAGATGATTCTGCTGGTTTTTCGTCTCACGCTGAATTCCATGGTAACGGAAGTCATACAGCTGACATGCGCTGTTCGGAGTTTCGGCGTGATACTGTGCTTTCAACATGGATACCAATATGGATTCTTAGCAGTACGGTTCGAGGTACAATGTCCTACATTATAATACGAGACAACTAGTAAATATGTTGGCAGTTGAACCCTCTCTTGCTTATCGATTGTCCAAAGAATCCTTTCTCAGTTTAATTGCTCTTTTGCTTATTTCAGCTTTGGGGAGTGAAACAGCATTTTATACATTCCTGTCGATTGGGACATTTAATTCCGACAAGAAGAACTTGGGAAAAGTGACTGGGTTGTACATGGCAGCAATTGGAACGGGGAAAATAGTCCATGCCTTCCTGTACGAACGCTTTTTCCAAGCAGACCTACATCTCGCCGTATTTTTCTTGACGTTGGCCGTAGTAGACTCTATTGTGCATCCCATTTGCTTCATTTTCCATCGACCGTATACAGTGGAAGAAAGATTAGAGGAGATCCCTCTGACAGAATCGTGTCCGAGTAACGATATCGAAAATACATCGAGAGAGACTGAAACCGATTCTGTCACTGCCATGTTGAAATCCCCCTACTTTCATGCGCTGCTTTGGCCTTCTACATTGTTCTTTTCCTGTGTACTCACAGTTTTTAATAACGTGACGATACTGGCAAAGACTGTAAATCTGGAACAACCTCTTGACCTAGTTATTGTGATGGCAATAGCATTGGTTTCCTTCAGGATAATTTCTGGTGTCATATACGACAATTTTCGTTCGAAGGCATGCGGATTTTACGTTATTTTCATGTTCTATATCTTGTCTATGGCTGCCATGATCATTGGGATCACCAGTCCGAGTTACGTCACAGTGTACTTTATCTCTATCCTGTGCGGGATAGGTGTGGGTGGGGGATATTTGCTACCAGTAGTGATGCTTTCAGATGAATTTGGTGCCCAGCATGTTTCTCTCATAGCAGGGTCTTTCTTCGCACTAGTTGCTGTGCTAACTTCAATAATACAGACTATAGTGGGAATCCTGTATGACGATGCTAAATTTCAACAGAATCGAAGTGATATATTTTGCCGAGGCAATAGCTGTTTTTTCTGGACGTTTGTTTTGCTTCTTTGTGTAATCTTGGTAGTTTTCATAGGGGAAGTTCTAACCTTTCTTTATAGTACATTTTTGAGACGGGCTCCGGTACAAAGGAAATCATCAGGTTAACTTTAGAACTATCCCGCTGCTGGTTTATTGAAGATGTGCTTGATCACCTCGCCGTTTAAGCAGCACATCAACGTAAACTATGAACACTAGTTCATTAGCATGTAACTAGTATTGTACACGATTTGTTGAACGTTGAATACTAGTTTAATAGCACGTGACTAGTGTTGTATACGTTAGCTTGTGACTAGTATTGTACACGATTTGTTAAGGATGTGTTTGTTCACCCTGTATTTCAAGCAGCAAGGAAACATAAACTATTGAACGCCAGTTCAATAGCATGTAACTAGTATTGCACACGATTGTTGAGGATGTGTTCGTTCAGATTGCGACACTCAAAATCATCTTCAAATGTACTGTCCAACTGGCAGATAAAAGGTAGAATGGATCGTGTTACTTCCAATATTTCGAGCGGCTTTGTCTGTTGGAGCACACAATAGAACAGTAATGTTGTCTGGAGCGTCACCTGGAGAAGAGCTGATTTATCGTATGAGTGAATGATTCAAAACTAGGCTGTTCCCACACCTGCTCCTCCTGTCAGAATACTGTACATATTGTACAGCCTGTCTGGAGTTTTAAACCAATGAAGACCATGGTGGAAATACATTAGTTGTTCACCATCACCATGCAAAGCTAGATTCATAGCTGGTAATAGAAGCTGCACCATCAAGCTTCGTTCAACCCTGTTGACGAGGGCTCTTCAGGAGGTAAAAGCATTTTGGAAAAGTGGATGTGGATATTGAAAAACTCAAAATGTCTTACGGAAGAATTTGATGCTAAAGGTGACATACCGTACAGACATGTATCCACATGGGATTTCTCGACTCTCTGTACTACAATCACTCATCAGGACCTTATTGACCGTCTAAGTTCATTAACAGTATCTGATCGCAGATATATTAATGTCAGAAGCCATAAAGCATTCTTTAGCTCTACATAAAGAGGATATCATTCATGGGATGTGTTTTTGCTCATAGAGTTGCTTGAATTTCTTATTAAAAATATTTATGTGAAATTTGGCAACACAATATATCAACAGCATATAGGTATTCCAGTGGGTACTAATTGTGCACCCCTGTTGGCTGACCTATATCTGTTCTCTTATGAATATAACTATATGCAGGCGCTTTCAAAAAACGATCACTTCAAAGCCCGTTCCTTCTCATTCACCAAACGCTATATAGACGATCTTCTCGTCCACTCTGCCAGGATTGGTTGAAATATTCAGCTATCAAAGACTGATTTTAGCTGATATAAGTCACTAATTGCTATTATACTAAAGCACCAAATAGTATTGTACATCCAGTCATTTCGTGTAATCTCAAATTGATGAAATTAAAAAAAAAATTCCAGCCACAGAAATTTCGTCAATAAGAACGTGCTAATGCTGTTATATGAAATATGGATAGGTCTTTGGATTATGGACGCTGATATTCTTTAATGGACGACGGCTGAATTACGAATGACGGACCATACGCTTGTAATTCATAGTTTAAGCTTCGTACAAAACAGCCATATTTGTCATCTGGCAATTGTTTTATAACACTGTCCTGTTGTTTTTGTTTCCTGGTATTTCAAAGTCAGTTTCAGAAGAATAAATGCATCTGAGTGGTCCTCATAAATATATAGAACATTACTTACAAATTCTATATCATTGTGGATTTTATCATATTCATTGTTTTACCGTTCAGTGATTCCTGTTGCCAATGACCAAACAGTACACTAAGTTCACAAGTATGGTTTTCTGGGTCCTTTTCTCTATTGTATCTAACATCGTTTGAACATTTTCTTTGTTAAAAGATAATTGAGTACTGCATGTTGTGCTTGGATGATAAATGAATATGTTCTCATGTTGAAGATTTGGACTGGATATAAGACGACATGGCGGGAAATTGATCTTGACCGACTAGGGTATTTATGGTCTTATACACCAGATTTTCAGCATAGGTACGTCATGTAACGTAGTACAAGTAAGGTTTGATAAACATATCCTAAGGTCTTGAAACTAGTGCGATCTTTACAAGCGTGGATCACTATGGTTAGCATATTTCGTCTTAGTGTATTGAGTCACGTGAGTGTTTCTCGCAGTGATAGAGTAATAAGACGAGTAGGCTGGTATTTCGATATCATTCTCTCGTAATTTTAAATTATGTTTGAATCGTGGATGGACGAGTGTTCTAATAGATTGACCGTGCACGAGTGCATGTTAACATTATTTCTCTCGGTTGAAGTATGAATTAGAGTGAAATTGTTTTCTCGGGTGTAATGTGTTTATGCAGTAAATTGTGTTGTTTAACAATTGGGCTTGACCACAGGGCGGTGTTTTCCTGCCCTGGGATATGTATTAAGTTGTATTGAAGTCTTCGCAGCCGCACACGTCATTCAAATTTAAAATTGATTGATTGAAGTCTTCATTCGACACGACTGACTGGGACGGTACTGGTAAATTTTTTAACAAATTAATAGGTACATATGATATAATATTTGATGATTATAAATTGATGGATAATATTGGTTAAGCTTTGGTGTATTTTTTTTTATAATTTTTTTTATTTTTCCAAAAAAAAGAAGCAATTTTATGGGTTACATTTGTATATTTTTTTCAGTATTATAAAAACACAATCACAGCAGAGGAAACTAGACATGCAAACAAGAAATACTACACAAAGAATCTTTAAAAAAAAACAAAAAAAAACAAAAACAAAAATAAAAATATATATGCAAAACTAGACATACAGACAAGAAATACTACAAAGAAGACACTCGACAAGTATGTTCCCATGGGCAAGTTCATTTACAGGTACAATTTTTGGTGGAGCCATAACGGTTATTTCTGAGACCGAGAGCCATAACGGTTATTTCTGAGACCGAGAGGCATCAGCGTCGCTCTCTGTGACCTCTTTTAGAACACACCACTTCTGTCTAAATGTTTCTTCATTCATATTACATTTATATATCATTTTTTCTATATCAAAAGTGTATTTAATAATATTTCTTAGTTGGAAGTTTTGGTGTATTAGTATTTGGATATTGTTATCTGTTTGTTGATATCTTCAGGTATTGTTTACATATATAAGTTGTTCTCTGATTGTGATATGGCTAATTGTGGTCGGGGGGGGGGGAGGGGTTGTTCCTGACCGGCGGCAGACAATTTTTTGTACAGGTTACTTTCTATCTGTATTTGTATACAATTTGTTTAACGAGTTGTTCCAACATAGTGCAGATATGTTCTACACGTGTGATGGTGTGCGATATTGTTTTCTGCATTTGACCTCATCGGGATATGATAATAATGGAGTATTATATGTGTTGCATGAAAGGTAGTTTTCTACCGGTGTTGTCGGAATTAAGAGCGTACGGTCCCAGCAGTGACGACCAAACATTGACTTATGTGTTGATTATTGGTGATTTGTTTACTTTATAAACAAATGGAACCGTGGACCAGAGAAAGTAGTTACTAGCACGAGTTTGCAAATATGTAATGGAATAATGTACCAAAGTACGTAATTTGATTTGGAAATTATCTGTACGAGCGTGCGATAATGTGGGTACCATAGTGTACTATACTAAAAATGAGAGAAATGCTTTATTTATCCACGATGAGAGGTAAGCTGGAATGTACATATATCGTGAATTTAGAGTAAACCCGAATAGACACGTTAGTAGTATATAGAAGACGGCAGGGGCCTTATTGACCTTTGACCTCAGAAATTTGCATATCACGTGACAGAGGTCAAAGGTCATTGAGTGCACTTGAGTTGACCTGTATCCTTTCATCTTGTCTTTGACCTTGGATCATGTTTAGACATGTTAGGGTTTTTCCCATCACGTGCGGTATGACGTCACTTCCGGTCTGGGTGAATGGGCGTGACCTGATAGGACATGTACTGACCTGTCTGTGGGGGTTTTCCCTACAATATCGTTCACTTTCGTGTGTTTTCGGTGAGATGCGAAGGGTACGTCCGTGTTTTGTCGGTGAGATGGGAACATGATAGGCCATGTACTGTCTGTGGGGTTTTTCCCGCCAGAATTTCGCTGTCGTCTGCTTGGGGTTGTCACGAGCCGAACACCTGGCTCCCCGATTTGCAACATTGTTGCACGTTCTCAAGATGATAGGCCATGTACTGTCTGTGGGTTTTTTCCCCGCCAGAATTTCGCTGTCGTCTGCTTGGGGTTGTCACGTGCCGAACACCTGGCTCCCCGAATTGCAACATTGCTGCACGTTCGATTGCCCTATATCCGGTCCTTTAGCAATACCATTGATGGGATGCGTGTACTGACTTGTATTTGGGTTTTTTCCATCACGGGGAGATCACGTGATAGTTCAAGGTCATATTGAATGATAGGAATGCGTGTACTGACCTATTCATCCGTGGTTTACATCCGGGGACTTATATCCGGGTCCTTTAGCTGTGTGTTCCGGGTACATCCGAGTTTACACGGGAACAGTCGGGTAGTTACGGAGGAAGACACGAGGCAGAGTGGGTGCATGTAAAATTTCTTCAGATATAAAATACGGAACACGGACTTTACCCTAGAATATACTCCTATCGACTCTATTCCAAAGGGCTAATATCGGTCCCCGGGCTTATCGGGGTGAGAGAGGTAGGATGGGGGAGCGGGTGTATGTAAATTTAGGATTTGTTCCGAAAATATAAAAAGCGGACCACGGACTTTACCCTACAATAGGGGAAAACTCCTATCAACCCTATCTCAAAGGGCTAATATCGGGCCCTGGCTTATTGGGGCCTGCTGAGAGAGGTAGGGTGGGGAGTGGGTGCATGTAAATTTAGGATTTGTCTCGAAAATATAAAAAGCGGAACACGGACTTTACCCCTACAATAGAGGAAAACCCCTATCAACCTTGTCCAAAAGGGCTAATATCGGTCCCCGGGCTTATCGGGGTCTGCCTATCAAGTCGTGGGTGGGTGCATGTAAAATGAGGATTTGTCCCGAAAATATAAAAAGCGGAACACGGACTTTACCACTACAATAGAGGAAACCCCATATCAACCTTGTCCAAAAGGGCTAATATCGGTCCCCGGGCCTATCGAAGTGTGGGTGCATGTAAAATGAGGATTTGTCCCCGAAAATATAAAAAGCGGAACACGGACTTTACCCCTACAATAGGGGAAAATTCCTATCAACCCTGTCCCAAAGGGCGAATATCGGTCCCTGGCTTATCGGGGTCTGCCTATCAAGTCATGGGTGGGTGCATGTAAAATGCGGATTTGTCCCCGAAAATATAAAAAGCGGAATACGGACTTTACCTTTACAATAGGGGCTTGTATTATACAATATTCGGGAAAATGCCCGTATGGGGTATGGGGGGGTGGTAATTTTGTTTGTGAGTGGGATCCGACTGGACTAATGGATCGTCCGTTTTCATGATTTTGCGCTGGCCGTAGTATAGAAAGCAGGCATTCTGGGGATTCGTGCAGGTTTGTTGAGTGATTGAGGGGCCGTACCTGGTCAAATGGACCGTGTGGGGTATCAGTTTTACATCCGGGTCCTCATCTTACATTTAGAAGTAGTATAGAAAGCAACAATTTTGGGGCCCCGAGCTCCGAGCTCCGAGCTCTTGCCTTCCTCATCCCCGAGCTCCGAGCTCCCGACTACTCCATCCCCGAGCACCGAGCTCCCGTCGTTACGCCTTAACGCCCGTCGTTACGCCTTAACGCCTATCATAACGCCTTGACGCCATGATATACACAGATGAAAGAAAAACAACAACAAGGATGAGAGATGAGAGAACAACAACAACATGTTTGTTTTTTTTCATACGGTTTATTCTCCCCTCCAGTACATCATACCCACGCTGGGGGAGCCGCGTTGGGTATGTTTAGAATTCAAGAAGATTCTTGTCCAATCAGAGGCCACCATTTGGTGCTGTATCAGTCATATTCGTTCTTGCTCGTTACTGCGTTAGATGTATTCTCGGCTGCTCTTGTCCAATCAGAAGTCGCCGTTTCAGAAACTGTCATCTTTGCTCGGTGTGACCTAATCGGGCAGGCCTGGATATTGTTCGGGCAGCATGTCCTGAAAGAGTTGTTTGCGCATCCTGATCGCATTTTCCAGGGCCTCAGTGGGTGGTAGCCCCATATCCTCTTCCAAGTGACGCTTGGTCTTCATGATGGACCTGTGCGTGGGGTCGCCTTTCATTTCAAGCGGTAGTAAGGTATACTAAGGGGCGCATTTGGGTGTACGCCTGTTGTAAGTTATCCTGTCCGGTGTTCTCGATCGCTGCAGCATGAGTATTGATAGCTGCTGTCACAATACGATCCCAGAAGGAAGGTTCTGCCTCACTTTCCTGGTATGTAGGTTGACTATCTGAGGTCAAGCTCTCCGTATCAGTATATAGACTCTCAGCAATCTCACTTTCCTGGGATGTAGGCTGACTATCTGAGGTCAAGCTCTCCTTATCAGTAGATAGACTCTCATCAATTTCTGTATCGGCTTCTTGTGCCTCGGAGTCTTCAATTCCATGTATATTTTTCTCGTGTCGCATCATATCGTAACGTCTGATGAACGTGCGTTGGCACCCAGAGCAAGTATAAGCCATATTGATGGTTGAACGTCGACTGTGCGTGTTTTGGCAATACACTTGCTTTTATAGACAGTAACGCCCGTCAACGCTTAGCTTAACGCTTCAACGCCCTGGTGAACTAGCTCAGAAGCCCTGATTTTCATGAAATTGCCACCAATACATCGAAATGCAGTGACGCCCGTCAACGCCCGCCGTTACGCCTTAACGACCATCTCAACGCCCGTCAACACCCGTCGTTACGCCTTAACGCCCGTCTCAATACCTTAACGCCCTATCTTTACGCCTTAACGCCCGTCTCAGCGCCTTAACGAGCGATAAAGGGCTTTTGGAGGCCGATTAACCTTTGAACTCTGAGTGCACTTTCGGTCACGTGACCGGGAGTGACCTTTGACCAGGTCACCGGAAGTGACCAACCCGGATGTACCCGGATGTAAAAGTCCCCGGATGTAAAAGTGCCCGGATGTTCAATTCAATTCTCCCACTGAAAATTCTCCTCTCGCCTCGTGCAAAGATCACACGCGGCCAAAGGTACACCTTCATGGCAGGTCAGGCATCGCTGGCGATGGTAGCGGAGATCTCCGCGCTCTCCCCTGGTTGAGCTGTAACCCACACTGAAGAAATCATCTATCATTTCCATAGTTATGGGCGGGTATCTTTTGGTAACTCGTTTGGGGAGTCGAGCGGGAACCGGCACCTTTTCGTCAATCTTCAACGAGTGCTCGTCTGCGTTGGAATTGGCTGGCTTTTTCCATTTGATCGGGTCCGGTACAGGTTGTAAGAAATGTACATATAACATGCGTGTTTCCGTATTTATAGTTAGAGGGGAGGTGACCGTCCTAGCGACCAATCAGAAGCCATCATTTCAGAAAATAATCTTCGTTCAGTGTAACCTAAACGTCTTCGGGCAATCCATGATACTGAAGCTCGAAACTCTTACTTCTCTCATTCAACACTGGGATCAATCTCCATCGGCTCTTCAATTCGCGTCGGCGAATCGACCTCCATGGGTTTTTTCCATTCTCAGATGCATTCCCATAGAAACTGACACCACCACCACCATACCTGGTACACCCTGTACCCTGCCACCACCACCACCACACACACCACCACCACTACCACCACCGGGCACACATACCTGGTGCACCCTGTACGGGCTATAGGGTACACCAGGGTGTGGGTGCACCAGGTATGTGTGCCCGGTGGTGGTAGTGGTGGTGGTGTGTGTGGTGGTGGTGGTGGCAGGGTACAGGGTGCACCAGGTATGGTGGTG
>JAVTVY010007778.1:0-45696 GCA_036873755.1 Hanleya hanleyi
AGATGACATCCTCATTAGCTGGATCCTTCTCTTAATGTGGGGGTAAATAGCTAGCTCAGTCATTCAATAGCCCTGCACACTGGTATACATGTACATGTATGACAAATTTGAGCATCTTGTGTCTCATTTGAAGACAACTGGTTAGCTGATCAACCAAAGACAGTTCAAAGCCTGTGTACAGATGGGTTTAACTTCATTGCAAATACAGGTAGTATTCCAAATAGTGCCAATAGTTTAAAATGGGTTGGAAAAAAATGCACCAGGGGCTAGAATTATCGAAACAATAAATTTTTGGAAGGAACGGTGCTTAACACCCCATTGTACAACCACTGTTTGCTAAACACCCCATTTGTACCACCAGGCCTTAAAATAATGTCTCCTCAACACTCCCTTGTACCTCCTCATGGGGTACCGACATTATCCCCCAGCGACATTTTCCCCCGCGACATTTTCCCCACCGACATTTTCCCCCACGACTTTTCCCCAGGCGACATTTTCCCCCAGCGACATTTTCCCCACTCTAATATTACGTGCTGTAATAATTACGATCTGCCAACAATCGCAGTCGCGATCATTTTCTCACTTTGAATTTTTTTTTACGTTTGTACGTAGGAGAGTTCTAGGAATTCAAGGGAGATTACTTTTTAGTTAAACATCGGTAGATGTATGCAAATGTAGGCATAATAAATAAGAATAGATTATCAATATCAAACACATCTTCAACGAAATGAACAAGATTGAATTTTCAGGTGTATTTTTTATTAGATATAGTAATAATATGTATAGTAGCAGTAAGATGAAGACAACTGGGCGATATAAAACTGAACATTAAAATAAAACATATTTCATTCATAACGATTTAGTCAAAACTGAACTTTAAAAAAATACGTTATCACAGGAAAAAAATTATGAGGAAAATTGACGATATTGCGGTCGGTAGGGCTACATAACACCGTGCCAAGAAGTAAATAACAGCCAGAAAACAGAACATAAGAGCGTGATATTGATAATCTACTCTTATTTATTTTGCCTGAAAAGAAGGCACGTTTGCATACATCTGCCGATGTTTAACTAAAAAGTAATCTCCCTTGAATTCCTAGAACTCTCCTACGTGCAAACGTAAAAAAAAATTCAAGGTGAGGAAATGACCGCGACTGCGATTGTTGGCAGATCGTAATTATTACAGCACGTAATATTAGGGTGGGGAAAATGTCGCTGGGGGGAAATGTCGCCTGGGGAAAATGTCGTGGGGGAAAATGTCGGTGGGGAAAATGTCGCGGGGGGAAAATGTCGCTGGGGGATAATGTCGGTACCCCATTACAATGCTTTACTCATAGCTTCACATTTGTGAATATATTCCACCACAGCGTTTATCGCAGTTTGCACAGGACAGGTCATAATAAGCTTTAATATGCCAATATTAGCATTAAAACTGACAAGTGAGTAGATAGGTCTTATTGTATTAAACAGTGACAGTCGCTCCGGCTGAAATCGGGTGCACTCTAGTAGGAAGTGTGTCTCATCATCAAGACGATTACAGACCCTACAAATTCTATCCTCAACTGGAAGTCCACAATATCTTCCTCTTTCAATTTGTAAATTGTGGGCACTGATTCGAAACCTGAACATTGAAGCACGGTGACTTCTGTTAGGTATATCTATTACTATTTGTTCAAATATAAATTCTGATTTAAACGACCGGTATGTTCTTAATTTGCTAACTTCAGAAACCTTTTCTTTCCAAATATTGCTATATTTAGCCCAGAGTACCTTCTTGATATGCCTTAATAAAGACTTTGGGGTTTTACAACTTTGATTTTCCCATACATGGCCACATCCTAGGGCAGATAACATTTTTCACAAAAATGATAACCAGTTCTGTGTATTTGATATTGTGTGATATAGTGTGTAAAAAAAAAATGTTAAGATAGTGTTGAACAAGATGAACAGAACATGTGTACCTATAGCGTTACATATAGCCTTGTGTGGATGAAGGGTATTCTTCGTATTCTTTCCAGGGCTCTCCAGTCAGAACTATGGTATTCCCTCCAATAATTCGATCACAGCAAGTGAAATTTTCTACAATAAAATCTGGAGGTGATCAAATTTATTAGAACAGAAAGCTGGCAAAATGCTTCAAAATCATACATATAATCTATCATTTCTTCGTTATTTCAATCATTTTAGAGGGTGATCAAATTTATTAGAACAGCTGATTGAATTTTGTCCCCAGAATTGGGGGTGATTGAATTTTGATAGGGGGATTGAATTATTAGAAAGATTACCATACATTACATGTACCAAGTTATGTACCTGACATGTAGCATTAACTCATGGACAATTAATATGTAAACTGTCCAGCACATTTGAAGGGCCTGTCAGGGGCTTCTTTGACCTGGTATGCAAATCATGCTAGTAATGTCACTGAAATGCCCGCTGCATGATGTTAGCTTCCTCAATGGCTTTTAACATTTGACGTTCATTAGTATGCATGCTCAGACAGATGTCCATGTACTAGGTACAGTCCACTGCACATCGGGGAAGTTTGATGAATTCAGCTTGGGTAAGTGCATGTATGACAGTAAAGCTGTTCTATGACTTAATACATTGAACTGCCAAGCGGCCACAGTGTAATATGGTTGGTTGGTTGTTTGAATTTTAACGTCGCACCTAACCTTATTGGTCACACGACTACGATGACCCAAACAAACATACCTTAACAAAACCCTAACCCTAACAAAAACCTAACCAAAACTACAAAAATTTTTGAATTTTGAAAATTAGGCTCTACAGACACTGATCACAATGGATCCTCAGAGAGCCCAATCTGTTTGGTACTTTAATCTACCTCCTGTGCCAGACAAACATGGTACAAACCATGCTGCCCTAAGCCGGAGGGCCAGTAATAGTGTGCATGTACACAAGAATCATGTAAAGTTCCCTAAAAATATTATAAGTTTAAATCTGGTCTAGCCAGGAGAGATGAGAAGTTGCTTACTCTCACCTGTTTCTTACCTCGGATAATGATTTGGTTTGGAGTTTAACCCCCACAATGCAACTTGTTTAATATATGACATAATTTTGGAGAGACAGAATAGACCAATGACCCCTTCAATCTGCAGTGTTGCTCTTAACACTGCTCCATGTACATGTATGTGACCAGCTAAAACTCCCTGGATTTATCTGCTATAAATTAGAGTGGAGCAGGTTTTGGCTCATCTGGATTGAGGAGAGCAGTCTATTGATCACCTGATCCTCTTACTACTTTGAGAGATTGTCAATTATGTTGCCTGTTCATAAAAAGCTATTAGTTTAAAAAAAAATTTTAAATTGCATAAAATTTATTTTATACTATTAAAGGAGATGTATCTGAATTCTTTGCTTACATAATGATTTACAGCCTTCTTGTGACTTAGATTCTTGTGACTTAGATTGAATCTTATCACAATGCATGCATCTTTCGCTTTTACGGAAATGGGCCTCAGAGCTAAGCGGCTGAAATATGAATATAAAGTACATATACACAATGGAAAGTTTCCATTGTGTATACACAATAGAAAGTTTCCATCCTGTAACAGAACTTGGTATGTATGACTCATGAATTGATGGTAATCAATAGTATGGGCAGTGAGTTGTGAACACCCTGGTCGGACATTTGGAAGGAAATGGGAGTTGTTTGATAGGGGAACATGGATCATAAGATCATTTGATCTGCCTGGTACGCCCCTGTCTTTGGGAAGCCAGACCAGATGAGATTGAGATATTCCACCAACTTCCAAGGGCATGGGGTTGTATTTTTAGCCCACCATCACCAGATGGTGGGCTGTTCAAATCGCTTTTCGTCCGTGGTCCGTCGTCCGTCCGTCGTCAGTCCGTTCGTAAACAATTCTTGTTATCGCGATTTCTCAGGAACTACTGTATGGATCTTTCTCAAATTTGGTACACAGGTTTCCCTTGGGGTCTAGTTGTGCAAGATACCTTTTTTGGTCTGATCCGAAAATCCAATATGGCCACCAGGCAGCCATCTTGGATTTCCCCATGAAATCTTGTTATCGCGATTTCTCAGGAACTACTGCATGGAGCTTTCTCAAATTTGGTACACAGGTTCCCCTTGGGGTCTAGTTGTGCAAGATACCTTTTCTGGTCCGATTCGAGAATCCAATATGGCCACCAGGCAGCCATCTTGAATTTCCCCATGAAACCTTGTTATCGCGATTTCTCAGGAACTACTACATGGATCTTTCTCAAATTTGGTACACAGGTTCCTCTTGGGGTCTAGTTGTGCAAGATACCTTTTCTGGTTCGATTCGAAAATCCAATATGGCCACCAGGCAGCCATCTTGGATTTCTCCATGAAAAATTGTTATCGTCATTTCTCAGGAAGTACTGCATGGATCTTTCTCAAATTTGGTACACAGGTTCCCCTTGGAACAAAATATTTTTTTCGGTTCGATTCGAAAATCCAATATGGCCACCAGGCAGCCATCTTGGATTTCCCCATGAAACTTGTTATCGTGATTTCTCAGGAACTACAGCATGGATCTTTCTCAAATTTGGTACACAGGTTCCCCTTGGGGTCTAGTTGTGCAAGATACCTTTTCTGGTCCGATTCGAAACTCCAATATGGCCACAAGGCAGCCATCTTGGATTTCCCCATGAAACCTTGTTATCGGGATTTCTCAGGAAGTACTGTGTGGATCTTTCTCAAATTTGGTACACAGGTTCCCCTTGGGGTCTAGTTGTGCAAGAAACCTTTTTTGGTCCGATTCAAACATGGTACAAACCATGCTGCCCTAAGCCGGAGGGCCAGTGTAATATGTAATAGTGTGCATGTACACAGAATCATGTAAAGTTCCCTAAAAATATTATAAGTTTAAATCTGGTCTAGCCAGGAGAGATGAGAAGTTGCTTACACTCACCTGTTTCTTACCTCGGATAATGATTTGGTTTGGAGTTTAACCCCCACAATACAACTTGTTTAATATATGACATAATTTTGGAGAGACAGAATAGACCAATGACCCCTTCAATCGGCAGTGTTGCTCCTACCACTTGAGCTCCATGTACATGTATGTGACCAGCTAAAACTCCCTGGATTTATCTGCTATAAATTAGAGTGGAGCAGGTTTTGGCTCATCTGGATTGAGGAGAGCAGTCTATTGATCACCTGATCCTCTTACTGCTTTGAGAGATTGTCAATTATGTTGCCTGTTCATAAAAATCTATTAGACTAGTTAAAAAAAAAATTTAAATTGCATAAAATTTAATTTATACTATTTAAGGAGCCATCCGAGGCTGTGTGCCTCCCCCCATACTTTCCATAGGTAATGTGTCAGTACAGTTCAATATTCACTTGTTCTATCCTCATGGCCAGGCATAAAATTTTGGAATTTTGTTCTATGTGCAAAGAGTTTTCTTGTCTCGTATGGTCCCTTTTATGGTTCTGGATTCGGGGATCATCATCAGCTCATTTCTGATCCAGTGCATGGGTTGGGCCATATGATGAAAGAAGGTGGGAGGTGGGGTAGGGTAAATAAGCTCTGTACGAAGGTTAGAATTATAGCTACGGGGTACATGTAGGTGGTTGGGGGGGGGGGGGATGTATCTGAATTCTTTGCTTACATAATGATTTACAGCCTTCTTGTGACTTAGGTTGAATCTTATCACAATGCATGCATCTTCCACTTTTCAGTGTTCGAATTTAAGAAAAATTTGAACCAGTCCGCCGGACTGGTGAGCCAAAAATGTAACCAGTCCGCAAATATTTTTACTAGTCCGTTAATATAAATAAAAGATGATCTGGGAACATTTGTCATCATTTTGTTCTCTGTCATGGTTGGTACTAAATAAGAAATTAATAATTGTGCATTTCTTGAATTTCTTGAGCGCGTGTGAAGATAATAACATACGACAAACCCCGTCGGCTAGACTTTGACGGCGACCTTGACTGCACGTGTCGTCGCGAAACACTGCTTCAACAAATGCCATTTCAAGCCAAGAAATCAGTAGATTTCTTTCGACGTTGATGGAGAATATGTTTAAAATTGTCCTGGTAAACATGATCAGGTCGACTGAAGCGTACGTAATCATGTTGCTGATTTCTCGATTCTCGACGTGGAAGTGGGTGCTTTACTTGCTGAAAAGATCGTCAACCTGCCGCCATGCATTGCCATGCGCTGCATTACAATCACACTTTACGGTATGCTGACACAACCACCTCGCTGGGCGTCTAATAACACCCCAGCCACCAGTCAGATTTTTGGACCGGATTCGGGGCCTTCGCACACATCGCCGGCAGTGACATCATATATAGTAAAATAGATGTTTAACGAAAATTTTGATTACTTTTCAAGTCTGCATAATACCTCCGTTGACCTAGCGTTAAAAGAATTATCTGGAGATAATTTTCCCTGTTTATCTGGACAGAGCATATGAAAAGTAGTTCGCTCATGTGCAACACTAAAGGAGTTGTTTGGTCGGATTCAAACTGAACCGTGCGTTGGTTGGTTTCCCCTATACGTCATAGCAACGTAGTAAAGGTCAACTTCCGCTATTGGAGGCAGGGATGTTATTGGAGCCTGCGAAATGGAGCATGCGCTGTGGGGAGGTTGATGCTGACACTGTTCGCGCCGCTTTACGGTTGTTGTTGTTGTCGCAAAACGCGACCGTGGTCGTGATTTCGTTGGAATTTGCTGAATTTTTTTTTAGACTCGCAGGATTTATTTTAGATTCGGTCGGGTAACCGAAAACAGACATATCTTTTACAAATTGTGCGGAGATATTCAGAGAAATAGTTTACACAATGAACTGAGAGTTTTTTTGTTACCAGTCCGACGGACTTGTTGTTCAGTCACTCACACCAGTCCGTTTGATTTTTTACCAGTCTCGGACTGACGGACAGGTGCCAAATTCGAACTCTGCTTTTACGGAAATGGGCCTCAGAGGTAAGCGGCTGAAATATGAATATAAAGTACATATACACAATGGAAAGTTTCCATTGTGCATACACAATAGAAAGTTTCCATCCTGTAACAGAATTTGGTATGCATGACTCATGAATTGATGGTAATCAATAGTATGGGCAGTGAGTTGTGAACACCCTGGTCGGACATTTGGAAGGAAATGGGAGTTGTTTGATAGGGGAACATGGATCATAAGATCATTTGATCTGCCTGGTACGCCCCTGTCTTTAGGAAGCCAGACCAGATGAGATTGAGATATTCCACCAACTTCCAAGGGCATGGGGTTGTATTTTTGAGATATGACTAACTCTTAGACTTAGTCCTGCATTACGATGGGATAGGAGATATAGATTGGTAGGACTATCAATGAGCAAGCAGCATGTATACGTCATTTAGCGATGATAAAGATATGCTGAACACTAATAAGAAGATCACAGATTTCCCTGCATGCAACATAAAGGATATGGAGAATCTCTAGTAATTCAGTCAACTCTGGTAACATTCAATTATCACCTCCAGTATTGTGGTCAAAGGACCTGCCGCGGTTTAAAGATGTAATCAGCCTCAAATCTGGGCTGAAAAAGCCTCAAATCTGGGCTGAAATCGCTATCTCTCAAACTCAGCGAAAGTGACATATGTTACAACAGGTACAAACTGAAACACATTTGACCACAAAAAACTAAACTTGTTTCTACCATTCACGAGAAAATAGAAGGAATTGATCTTTGAAAATAAACGGCATGGCATGCCGTTTATTTCTCCACGGCCTGTCAACAAGCATGTACACGTATGGTGCATTCTACCAACGTAGGCTGTGCGACATTACCGAACCATTGGCACGAGCCATGACGTTATTCCATGGCTGCAGCTGTGCGGCATTCAGATTCGTGAACGTCGCTACGTCACTCGTGACGTCATTTTCCTATCCGTGTACAACACACACTCAATGGCGAGACAGAAAAGCCGTCGAATCGGGCAGGGTTACAAATTTCTCTGACAAGATATTCTTGCATTCATTGTATATGACGATCCCACTATCGTCAAATATAATACATATGATGCTTTGGTAATCTTCCCTGCTGAAAAAACGCACAGGGAGGAGTTTACAAAATCCATCCATTTTCAAGCTGATTACATCTTTAATGAGATTTTGGCCCCCAAGAGGTGCAGTATGGAATACCGAAATGAAATCTCGCGTTCATTTTTTCAGTTACTGTATATTATTTTGTCTTATGCTTCGAGTAGTTTATAAGCCCTGGGTCTTGTGCAAAATCATCAAGTTTGAGATGAAAACCGCACACTTTTCCCTCTGTAAACATATGAAACCAGTCCAGAACCAAAACTGTCTCCATATGTTTTAAGAGAGAAAAGTTTGCTGTTTTCACCTCAACATAGATGATTTTGTACAAATCCGCCACTTCAAGATGCTGTTATTCCTAAACTGTAAAACTGAGAGCCTAGAAAATACTCAGAGCGTAAGACAAAATAATATGCTTTACACTGACTGAAAAATTTATTTCGTACATTTTAGCACTCTAAACCGCACCTCATATGGGCCAAAATCTCATTGAACTGCACCAGGTCCTTTGGAACAGGATAAGGTCTCTGATAATTCTATCACTTTTAGACCACCTTTCATCTTAATTGAAGAAAAAAGAATGACTGAAAGCCATGTTCTATTGTTAATGTTATGCTCAGCACCCAAACTTTGAAGATATTCATCTGAGATTGGGACAGTTCAAGCTGGATATAGGTATAGTACAAATATGTCTCAAAGTTGGCTGTTAAACTGTGTTTAAAATGATCGATTTATTAGGGACATAACCATATCTGTTAAATCAGATAATCCTATAAAATTAGATAAATATTGATTGAAGTTTTCAGAACATTACTTTTGTTCATACATTTATCATTCCCTCAACTTGCTCTTTCCATCGCTTATTATTACAAGCCAGGGACATTATTGGAATGCGGTAGGTGTCCCTTTCTGGCTCTGTACTTTGACCAAAACAGCCACCTACTATTGAAACATTAAATTTCACTTTCTGTGGCCGCCTACTTTCATGAATGCAGTTTCTCCGATTAAATAATATGGCATTTGCCCTTGATTAAAAATGGATCAGGAACCTGTATATACATGATAAGCCTATCAGCAAATCTGACTTCCTATGCCTGAATGGAAGATCTGTTGATAGTGGATATTTAGATGTTACTTTTGTTGTACCGTAGTGATACTGTACTCCGCCATGATGTGATAAGATTGAAATTGAATGCAGATGCATGGCTGATTATATTTGGGTAATTTGTATGGGTGTCTGATATTAGTCACATAATAGAATAGGTTTTATATAGTTTATAATAATTTGAGATCAATCATGTGTTGGACAACACAATGTAGAAATGGTTACGAGATCTGATGCTACTACATCTAGCCTCAGCATTCATTTACAAATGCCCCACTCCCGGTTCGGCACTAATTTTGTATCATACATGTATACATGAGCAGTGTGACTAACGTCACAGGACCTACGAAGTACAGTAGGCATTAGGACTCGAACACGAACAGTGAACTGAACTCTTGGAAATCCCCACCCCCAGTTGAAATCCTGCCTATATTAAGATGGGCACTGATTTTGATCATAAATCACCAGAAATTTCCATCAAAAATAGGTCAGCTCAGAACTTGTTGGTAACAGTCTCCTAATGCGCCTTCGTTCCAAAATAAATAACGATCACCGATTTAGTTTTACATTTTTTTTAAGGAAACAGATTGAATAATATAAGTTCACTAGATTTCAAGCTTTACGTGTGAAAATACATCTACATCTCTTTAGTGGTTTTTAGTGCCCTTGTCCAGGATCAAAACAACTTTTTAAATCACATTATTTTCCAACAATACACCAATTTTTTATATATAGTACTATAGTATAGAAAGGTAGCATTTATGTAGTTTACGGTAATTCAACTCGAGACCAACACCTTTTATGCACAAGATAATAATGATTCTATGTGATTTTCCTGAGCATAACCGGTACAAAGACGAATAAATAGCGTCTCTACATCACGTTGTTATTTAGATATATGAGACAACACATTTTGGGTATCGGCAATCTGATGAATGTACTATTCCGGTTTCCTTGTTTCACATTATATTCTATGGCAGTTGATCGTTGATTTTCTTTATGATAACGTTAAACCACCTCAGCTTCGTTGTGCAAACAGCGCTGAATTTTTGAGGGTATATGCAGTAGGGTATTTTTAGCCGGAGTGTAACTGATAGGCCTACTCATTAAATGCGATAAAACGCTGGAGCAAAACGGACCACAGTTTTCTTGGCAATGATGACATACATAGTTTGGATGTGAAACAGGATAGCCTATACGTTACAGGCTACAGCTTACATATATATAACAATATACTGAAGTGTTAATTATAAATCTAATTTTAATCAGAATTATTTCAGATCAGAACTTGCTGGTAACAATGCCCTAATGCACGTTCATGCCAAAAATCAAGGTTCTAATGTCAACGGTTCTCCTTATTTTGCCGACGAAAGGATTCGGATGGACTGACTCACTCACTCATTACCGGACAATTTGCGATCTGTAGCCTACTTCGTAGGAATATTTAGAACAGAGGAAAACAAATTTGGGTGTGGGCAGCTCCACTCCCTCGGACCTGGTCCAAAATAGTTCTATATGACATTTAAATTGTATCTCTGCATCACACGCCTTCATGTTATGGGATAAAACAATTTGGATAACAGCCATCTACTGAATGTAGAATTTGACAAATGAATACATGTACACCACCAGGTTTTGCACTAATTTTGTGTGGTCTATCATACATGTACATGTCCAAGATATATGGTTTCTCTTCATCTGGTAATTATCAATTCAGAAAATCACGAATAGACACACAGATTCAATGATGTTGATGGTAGAGAATAGATGGTAAAAAAATTTAAGAAAGAATTAAAGTGACAAAAATTTATAAGACAGATTTGGGGTGATTTAGTGTTAACTGTTAGAGAATCTACCGATATGTTGAGTAATTGCAACTTCAAGTTAGATGTACAGTATTTAGTTTTGCACAATAAAAATGCCTCTCATTTGATTTGCATTGAACGCAAGAAAGTTTAAGAAAATGAATTCTAAGCTTATAAACATAAACAAGGACAGATAAAGGTCTCAATACTGATTTGCTGGGTCCACTTAGGCCAGACATTTTTTATTTCCGGATTTAGCGTGCGGACTGCAGGATTTTCCCACTACGGAGGATGGAAAAAAATAAAAATTAAAACGCATAATTTAGATTTTTTTCTGTCATTTGCCAGATCTGTCCGGTCGGAGGAAAAAAAAAAAAAAAGTTCGTCAAATTCATATTTTCTATTTTATTCCAACAGGTATAATACCAATAGAAAACTGAAAAATTAGCACAATATCTCATCTGTCAGGTCTGTTCGACTAGAAATGTGCAGTTCTCTAGAATATATTGCATATTACAAACTGTGACAGCATCTGTACTCTTGCATTGCATCCAACAACAAATGGAATTTTAACTTCAACTTTACTATACTGTATGTGAGTGAATGTGTATGATATTTAGTATATACTAGTAATACCAATTTCATTACACATTATAAAAAATAAACAAAATAAAAATTTAAATAAATTTAAATGTTTGTGGAGCATAGCTCCAGAGTTGCAATTCTATATTAAATAGAAAATGGAAAGTTTACAATTTGGTAACATGCATCCAGCTTTGCTATCAGTTGTATCAGTGACAAAGTATAAAAATACTTTATGATAAAACAATATTTTTGTTGAAGTTGGTCAAGAAATAAGCTGCTCACAAATATATTTATACAGATTTGGTCAATAGATAGCCTACCAAATGCTCAAAATGAAGAGAAAGTGTGTCAAAATCTTGTTAGTTGAGTACAAGTCTGTCTCTTAGTTGATTGGAACTCTTTTGTGAAAAAGGTAGAAAAGTAACGTAACTTCACAAGTGCTTTTTCAACAATGAAAAATGGAAAAGATTGCAGGATTTACTTTGTTCATTAAAGTATACTTTGATTAAAGAAATGCAGGGAAAGACTGGGAAACTATTCTTGGGAAGTCATGAGGTGAGGCAGGCATTATATCAAAAGCTTTTCCTAATGCATCCTACCAACAGTGCTTCATTGTATTACAACAACAACACAGACTGACGATCCTAGTTGCGCGAAAATGCAAAAGGATCTAAAAGCTGACCGTGCTCACGGGAGCTCTGGTTCTGCCCAGCACGGTCTCTTCTGGTGACGATCTGTGATACCAGGGGGAGTAACTCTTTACGTACTCTGCCATTAAGAAGGACGCGCCGAGTGAGAACGGCGCTTGCTTATCGAGTTCTAAAACAGTTCTGAAGAGCCGAAACTACTAAATTCATTCTTTCAACGTTTTTGCGATATGTATACCCGATGTGCTTCACCCAACATTAAGTTGACAATAAAATTCCTTCTATCTGAAACTATTATCGGTACATGATGTAGGCCTACCGATAAACTGAATGTTTTCGGGGTGTTTTCACGCTGATAACATAAAAAAAACTTGTTTTGAACTTGAAACGAATACAATAATATTTTGAAAGTATTTATATAACATGAGCAGTGTGACTAACGTCACAGGACCTACGAAGTACAGTAGGCATTAGGACTCGAACGCGAACTGAACTCTTGGAAATCCCCACCCCCAGTTGAAATCCTGCCTATATTAAGATGGGCACCGCCCAGTAATCGCCAGTGATTTTCATCAAAAATCACCAGAAATTTTCATGGTCAGCTCAGAACTTGTTGGTAACAGTCTCCTAATGCGCCTTCATTCCAAAATAAATAACGATCACCCATTTAATTTTACAATTTTTTTAATTAAAGGAAACAGATTGAATAGTATAGGTTCAGTAGATTTCAAGCTTTACGTGCGAAAATACATTTACATATCTTTAATGGTTTTCAGTGCCCTTGTCCAGGATCAAAACAACTTTTTGAATCGCATTATTTTCCCAACAATACAACAAATTTTTATATATAGTACTATAGTAGAAAGGTAGCATTTATGTAGTTTACGGTAATTCAACTCAAGACCAACACCTTCTCTGCACAAGATAATAATGATTCTATGTCATTCTCCTGAGCATAACCGGTACAAAGACATACAGTGGGACAGGGTATTTTTAGCTCTGGGTAATTTGACCTGAATTTGAAGCTGATGTGGCCAATGTGAAATAGGATACACGTTAAAGGCTACAGTTCACATACATGTAACAATATACTGAAGTGTTAATTTTCAATCTAATTTAAATCAGAATTATTTCAGATCAGAACTTGCTGGTAACAATGCCCTAATGCACGTTCATGCCAAAGATCAAGGTTCTAATGTCAATGGTTCTCCTTACTTTGCCGACGAAAGGATTTGGATGGACTCACTCATTACCGGACAATTTGCGATCTGTAGCCTACTTCGTAGGAATATACAGGCCCATATATTCCAGTTCCTTGCTTTAAAAAATACGACGTTCTTACCAAGTTTAATGACTTAAATGAATAAACTGTGTTCTCTTGAAAGCAAAAAACTAAAATTATCATGATATAGAAATTAGCCAAATAAAACAAAATTGATTGAAAGATCGAGAGAAAGTGAGTAAATAATGTTGCTTATTACATTTCTGATAAGATATGATTTTTGTTATAAAGTCTAAAGGAAATATTTCCTAAATATTTAAGAATATATATTTTTTGGCAAAATGTTGACTCAGTTGATCAATTATTATATTATCATTCTGGATATTGATAAAACTGATGGCAATGAAAGCAAATTCCAAAGAACGAATTCAATCAAACAACATGCATTCACAGCATGTGTATCTACAAAATGCTGTCAGTGCATGCCGGGTCAAAGCGGACTTGAATGTTCTCAAACAAGCTGTCTCCCTTCACGTACGCTCGTTTCGAAAATAAAATTAAGTTTGTTGCTTTTTTTTACCGAGATTCGAAAAAATATCCAAGTTACGGCACACTTATTTGATAAATCATTGTTTAGCTATACTAGGGAATTTATATACTTCAGTATATCGATCACACACACGCCGAGAAGACAACACCAGACCGTCCTCCGGAGGGACCGTCCTGGAGAGCGACTCGGCTCCCGTGAGTACGGTCAGCTTTTAGATACGTCTCCGAAAATGACGCTCCTCAAAAGAAAATTATGAGCGTGATGGAGTGCGAGCGCGATTGCGCTCCCAGAGCAGGGAGAGCATATGAAAATCGGAAATCCCACGTCGGCGGATCCGCTAATCCGGAAATAAAAAATGTCTGGCCTTATTAATAATTGTTTCCTTTAACTCTTGACAAAGACCTATTCAGACTTGGTGTCAAGTACTGAATTAGTAATACCAAAGCTATTACTTCCTACCACAATACCGCCCAACAAGTGAGAAATCTCAAGAGAGCATTTCCCATTACTAAAGTGTATGCTGTGGTTGAGTCACCTCTGTGTTATGGTATACATTTACATTTTGTCTGCATCTTTCTTGACTGATAATGAATATACAGTGAAACCTGTGAGTACTAAAACCTGGGTAAACCAACCTCTAAATACTGATATTATCCATGCTCACAATACTTAAATTTAAAGTAGTTTGAAGCTTGATAAACCAGAAACCGGTCAAAAGCAACAATATAATCTGGTCCCCAGCATGGTGGGTACACACAGTTTTCACTGTAGGATTTCATTTTTAATGGTGTATGGCCAGAATTTTCTCCTAAAATTTACCACTATTTAATAAAATTTGAAATTTCTCTGCTTCTCTCAAGTTACACAAAGAGAACAAATGATTTGAGTCTTAATATGATTTTGTGGTCACTTCATGTATGTTGTGGGATACACAGTGCACATAATGAGATTGTCCAGTAGGCTCAGAAACAAAATGTCAACTTACATTCAGACATGATGCTTTGACATTTCCCTCTGTGTGCTAACAGTATGGCAACAACAGGGTTATAATAACCTAGAGAATATGACTAACACCATACACATACATAATACAGTATATGTATACGGTAATTGCTTGAACACTTAAATCACAGGAAGTACATTTTATCACCTCGAAAACATTGATTAAAATGGCACCCAAAACATCTGACTCCCAAACTCAAATGAAAAAAAAAACGAAATAAACCTTTATTTTGTGATAGATCACAGGCTATTTGCGCCGAAATTCACTAACGAAACTAGATGCAGCCTTGTAAAATGAAATTGCAAATCAATTGCATACAAATATGAAGAAAATGATGTAAATCCCTCATCTATTTTAATTATTTGCCCTAAAAATATAGATGAGAGCTGGTCATGCTAAACAACCAATCAAGTGACAGTGGCCTGACCGAATCTATGTTGATCTCCAAAATATATGAGATGATAAGTTTGTTAGACTGACTGAGCAAAATTGAATGTACAGTAGGGTGAATGAATTTTTAGAGTACACAGAAAAGTATGACTCATTTACATGTATATATAGTTTACATGTACCAGCAGCTCCAGTTTATCAATGCGCATTTGTAATACATTGTACTGTAAAAAAAATTTGTCAACTAATAATTTTGTCAAATTGTCATATTATTTGAGTTGGAAATTTCACAGACGCGTAGTAAAACTATTAAAACATTTCTCACAATATGTCATTTTCTTAAGTGACCTGTTGTTGGCTTGCTCGTAATCGTGTTACTCAACTCGGGGAAGCAATACAGGAAATTCCTTTCAAACACATGTGCAGTCCAGTGCTGGGGTGAGGAACAATGGCCTCAGACACAATAGCTGGATGTGTTAATTTGTTTGTCTCACTCCTCTGCCTGCAAATGCACACTGACAAGCAATCAGTCTGGGTCTCCTCAGGGGTCAAGGCTAGATAATCCTCTTAGAGATAATCCCATCAGCGGATTACAGGTTAGAGTAGCCCCTGTCCAGATCTGTCTTTTGACACTTGGGTCCATCCACAAGCTGGTCAGTACACCCAGCTGTCTGTCTAAAATCCGGACAGTATATAATAATAATGTGAGCTGGTCTATTACAGAAGATAGTGATTGCTGTGTAGAAGGTGTGTTGATGTGTTTACCCAGTGAGATCAGCCTGTGTCAATAGACTGTGCCTGTACATTTTAATAGGTACACATGTATAGTACTGGAGGTCATTGCTAACTTCTGCCCTATCACAGTCACCCAGCTGGCCCCAGGTCAATTGTGCTGTGTATGACCAGTGTTGGATTGATAGTCACCACTTGGACCATGGTTGGTACAGTGTGGGAATGGTTTTACCTCAGTGACAGTTGGACAACATGGTAAGAAAAGGAAATATATATCTTGAACATAGATAGGTGTCAACTTGTCTGTTTCGTAAATCCGTAAATCCGAATTTTTCAAATTTTATAGGAATTCAATTATGCTTAACAGTATGCACTTTGCCAGTCTAGTTAATGGATGTGAGTATGTATATTTTTGCTCGCTTGTCAAAGTGACCATCTGCCATCTGGTAGTTATGGGACCGGTCAATGAGAACATTTTATAGTAAAATTTTCTCCACACTTCATGCCCCACCTCACAGAATGTTTATCATGTTTGACATGCTCGACACAGCAGGACTTTCAATTACTCCCATGTTTTTCTGGCAAGTTGAGGAGGTTTGCCAAGGATCAGTACTGGACTCCGTCTGAAATGAAAAGTTTGAAGACCATACAACAGCAGTGCTAGATCAGCAGTGTTGGAACGAGATGGTTGCAATTTTCTGAACTTAGAGATACAAGATAGTTTGCACAAAGAATGGGAAATGAGGGAAGGGGGGATCTGTTGTATGATTATTTTTGGCAGCCTGATTTAAATGTGGAACTTTTGAAGGTTGTAATACTTATGGAAAGAGAAACTATACACGAGACAGCTTATGTGCTCTCGAAACCAACCCACAAGGTATTAAATGTTGTTGGGCTGGAACTATCTTGGAAAACTACATGTAGCCTGGAGACCAAACTTTCCTTGTGACAATGTTAATGGGAGCATGGGGGAAAAAAGGTCATGGTTGGCTTGTTCTCATAGAAAGTAGATTAGGAGAACTCTTTACATGTACATATGTTATGAAGTCCTTCACAATGGTGGCCATTGGAGCAGTTCCACAGGTGACCATGTCAGATCTACCACTCGGTTGATAATGATTGTTATTCTTGGTTGCCAGTTTTATCCCAGCACACATGGGTATGTAATTATCATAACTTATGAACTACCGTACATGTGACACCAGTTTGGCCACATACAGTACATTTACAGCACATGGGAAGGACAGACAGAAAGTTTTCATTCAAGTTTTTACCATGTGGTCTGTGTACTGGTACATGTGCTTTCCTTCAATGTGTAAATTGGCCATACCATAAATAATGGATAGTCTACTTGTAGGTGTCCCCCAAATGGGACTACAGTATTGGGGTCTGTCCATGCCAGATCTGAAAAACTGAAGGGATTCTTTTCAAATTTGATATGTGGATACCTCGCCTCAAGGTCTCGCTTGGGATTACAGGCAGATCATGCCAATCCACCTATAGGTGGCGCCACCTATATATGGCGCCACCAAATTGTGGCGCAAATGTTGCTGATTCTGACAAAGGAACTGAAGCGACAAAGTTAAAATTTTGTTTCCTGACAATAACTTTTGAAAAACTGGATTTTTTTCAAATTTGGTATGTGGGTACATGTACCTCACCTCAAGATCTTGGAATTGTTTTTCACGCCGATCCACCTGTAGGTGGCACCACCTGGGGGCCAAGTTAAAATTTCATATAATTTCTGGACAATAACTTCTGAAAACCAGAACTGATTCTTTCCAACTTTGGTATGTGGGTACCTTGCCTCAAGATCTCGCTTGGGATTGTTTTTCCTGCCAATCCATGTACAGGTGTCGCCACCTATGGGTCAAGTTAAAATTTTGTTTCCAGACAGTAACTTCTGAAAACCTGTCTAGATTAGGACAAATTCGGTAAGTGTGGGTACTTTGCCACTGGATCTCGCTTGGGATTGCTGTCCATGCCAGGTACTAAACATTATGGTTCCAAGTCAAATCAATTGTTTCAACATCGGGAGATTTCAACCACCCGGGTTTACATTTTAACAATGTAATGGTCTGTGGGACATAAGAAGAAAATTGTCTAGAAATTGCCCAAGAATCAGCAATGTCCAGAGTGAAGACTTTTGAAGAGAGTAATTACTTCATTCTATGAGTGTGTAAATATTAGGTTGACAAATTTGTATTTTGCATTGTATTATACTCGCTAATCTTGTCCTCCAGATATGAATTGTCTGAAAGAAATCACTCGACTCTCCTTTCAGTTTATATTTCAAATATCGAAGCCTATAATGTTGAAGCATCATGGGTTATCAATTTATTCTAGTCCCAGGACTTTATATTTTCTCCAGTTTGGGTTCAGACCTTTACCGATGGGCCCCTGTTGGCTGAGTGGTCTGAGGCTTCCATTTCCAAGCATATACATGTAGGAAACTGGACATTATTTCACTTGTTTGCACATGTAGAGTTTGACAGTGAATTAGAGGGTTAAATCTTCACAGGCAAACTATGTACAGGCTGATGGTTTACTGTGTTAATTTGATGCAGATGAGACATTTATAATCTATTTGGAATAATCATTAATTAAACAGCCAAAAGGGAGAAATAATAGTCCCAAGCTGCTGGTAATTGCAAATGTTGCTAATCTGACAAAGGAACTGAAGTGTCCCCAGGGCTAGAAGTTTAATTTGTATGCCATGCTAATGTGTTAATGAACAGAAACTATAGAATTTGCTAATACGGACATGAACAAAAAACTGAATAACAAAAACGATAAATCATCTGTTGCAGGCTCATTATGAACCTTGGAGGGATATTATTTCAGTCATGCATAATAGGTCCATGTAAATTTAAATACGGGTCCATTAGAGAAGTTGGTGTAGAGATGTACAGCATGGTAAATGGTGACCCACTCATCAGTTGCCAGACCAGGGATACATGTATAAATTGAGGTCAGAGCTTTCCCGGAGCAATTAATCAATGGTGTGAATGGGCTACCAACCTCTAATGTAGGTCAAAGAATCGGCTCGCCAATGAATCATTGCTGTCAATATCGGAGGAGTTGTTCTGGTGGGACGTTGGGTGCCTAGGAACAGCAACTCTTTGTTCAGCGGGACACTGCACTTCCAGATTAACGAGGACAGTGATAGAGGAAAAACAGAGCTGTATTAGTTCATATAGGATGTGACTGAATCACGAAAGGAAATTAGTAATACTTTTTTATTTGCTGGCCAGTCAACTCTCACGTCTATATGTAATGCCTGATGTATTGGTACATTAAATGATGAAGTGACATGAGATTTCCATGGAAACCAGTGGATCTGTTGTTAGCTGAGTCATTTAGTCAGCTAGACCTCTGTTGTAGTTAGCACATCAGTGGTGGGCATAGTAGGACTATCAACGGGTATGTGTATATCCAGTTTGTCCCCCATACTGGTGTGCTGTGATGATATCCACTGGTAACCTTATTCCATCAGGCCAGACAGTCTGTAAGTTGTCCTTTGCCTACCAAATATGGTCGGTTTCCCTTTCTTATGGAAACTTTTGAACAGTTATATTGCCTAAACCAAAATTGTTGTTGGACCTGTTGACTTTGTATTGCTGTCATACATTGTCACATTTGTGTTTCATTGTAAAGCGCTTGAAGAACAATACAATGAGGTCTGGGACGGCATTTTGCAACTTAAATGAGTCAGTGTAGATGTTGGAGAGAGTTGGGTATGGGCAGGGATGGTCATTTTGGGCAGTGTGGGGAGTGTTGATAGAAATACTATGAGAATGGAGACCTATCAAGGTATGAGCATTAAGGGAGGAAATGGCGGAGGGGGTGGGGGGGGGGCAGACCTATTAACTCTCACACATTTGGCATGTGTCATGCTCTCATGAAAACCATTCTATCGAAACCTTGTGCATTTTCGGGAAATTATTTCTAGAATAACCAACAATCAGTGAAGGGAATCTGTAATTTAGAGAATAATGTGAACTTCTGTTTTGGCCTTATGTTTTAGTCCAGGTTGTGAGATTTCTCGACTTTTTCTTTACAGTATGCCTGGCTATTGAGAGCTGGATAAGGCCATTGTCACTTGATTGGTTGTTTAGCATGACCTGCCTGCATCTATATTTTGAGGGCAAATAATTAAAATAGATGAGGGATTTACATTTTCATGAGTAAAACTTGCTCATTTTTTTCATATATACAATTTTTGTGCAATTTAACAATTAATAATAAATAATTATAGCATCTAGCATGTGTATTTAAAATATCAAGGTCATGCTAAACAAACAGTCAAGTGACAATGGCCTAAAAGTATGCATTTGTAGTATGAGGTATTTTTAATGGATAGTCAATGAACAGGAATGTGGATGAAGAGTTCCCAATTCCCTATAATATGTATTCTTATACAGTCATAGACAGTACAGGACTTCGCACGTCTGGTACATATTTTTGCAGATGCTGTTATTTTTCTCTGTCAGTTACATTATTTACTACAGATGCAGGGTATTCTCCTCGCAGATTTATCATCTCGACCTGGTTGCCATTGGAAACCATGTGAAGTGGTCATGGTGCGTGCATGGCTCCACCAGGTCTACTTTTCTGTAGTCCTCTACTATCTTTCTTAAGACTTCAATGTGTGTAGGAATTTTAAGTTCTGCCTGTTCTGCTACCAGTACCCCAAGGGCACTTGTAAGATAGGGGTGTCTGATGTTAGTTTGTTTTCCTGGAGGGGTTGTTGTCTTGACCCCACTAGGGCCCCAGGTCAAAGGGCGGAAGGATGCTTTCATCTTCTTTAGATATTTTGCTCTTTCAAGTAAAAACGAATTGTTGAAAATTTTACTCCGTGATAAATCATTATATAAGCATGTACATAGAAATGCTGAAGACCTGATTTAAGCTTTAGTTCTTTGAAAAATACAAAAGAAATAAAAAGTTTTTTGAATGGTATGCAATATATCATGTTGCAGTACATCAAGTTTCAATCTTGAAGCCAGGTTTTATTTCCTGGTACATGTAAATGTGGACTGGTTATGAACTTGAACATTTGAAACTAAATCGAGTCCTAAGTTTTGAATTTCAGCTACCGGTAACAGGAACCAGTTTTTTCCTCAGACCAGTTCACATTGTGACAAAGATTAGAATTCTTTTCTCATGGTTGTACTTCCAGACCGGATGTTTGGAAATTGTGATTGTCTGCACCCCACTTTTAAGAATGTGCAAAAAACATGCTGGTCTTGAATAATCTAAAATGTTGTTTTTCTTTCTCTTTCCAGCTCCTTTGCTCTTGACTGGTAGGATGTAGGCATTGTTTTGGGATACGTAACCCAGGAAACTTTAACAGCTGCAGCCACCTTTTTTTTTTGCCCAGAAGAACAGTGTTAGGACATAGTGTGTAGTTTCTTCCCCCGTTTTTTAACCGACATAGTGTTTGAAAATCAGTTGGTGTTCTGAAAATTGATGTGGTGACAAGGTGATAATTTAGTAGAGTGTGGAGTGCACATTCCAGAATGAAACTCAAGAACAGTTGTGGATCTATACAAGCTTCCGAAACACAGATGGCGCATATTTGTGATACCCACAAAATGATCTCTGGAAGCGCCCAAACTCTCGCGGAGACTGCCAGGTGCTGTAGAAAATCGCGAGGAATTCGATTAGACATTCGCCATTCTTTTTCACATTTACACTTACGTCCTGTCGTACTCGCATTGACTGTTGCCGCGCTATTCAGCACGTCCTGGGGCACTCAGATTGTCTCTAATGATATTAATGCTGCTGTAGTGGATGCCGCAACCAGTTTAACCAATGAGGAGCCAGTGAAGCTGCAGTGGGGAGTTTCGGACACGTCAGCAGTCGTTGGAAAGGTGTTCAGCTTCCATATACCTCGAGACGCTTTCCAGGGCAACGTGCAATCTCTGAAGGTGAGAAAATATCACGATACGCTAAATCCTCTAATAATTCCGTCACAGGAAGTGAAATTTTCCACCATAAAATCAGCGAGTGATGAAATTTATTAGAATAGAAATCCATTATTTCTTTGTTTGTTTTAATGATTTTAGATGGTGATCAAATCTTTGGGAACAACTGGTTGAATTTTGTCCACATTATTAATGTAACTTGGAAAGGAAGATGTGAGAACAGATTGGGTGTAATTTTTCATCCCCACATGGTCTGACATGGCTATGATATCACCCTCTGTCTGTCATTCTGTCAGTCAGTCAGTTCCTTTCAGTATGATAAACTTCAACATCAGTGGTTCTACTCTTCCAAATTGTAAGTGCCATTCAGCTTGTGCTTGCATCACAGTGTTAGGCAGAAACCTGTTCACCTGTCCATTGGACAGGAAAATGGGCAGATAAAAATTTGAAAATTTATCATGGGAAAGATAAAGACAACGAATCAGACTGTACAAAACGGGAAAATTGTGATTTTTGGACAGGCAGTTTTTGTATCCTGACTAACATCCTGACTTACATCAGTGGATCAGTCAGTTTCCCTGTCTTCACAAATAATATTTGGTGCATGAAATAAACTTAATCTACCTGAAGAAAAGTGGTGAAAATAAATTAAGGAGGATACCAGGCAGAGTTTCTGAGATCATTTCAGTCCTGCTAAATATAAAAGCCGGATAAAGTCTTACTTGTATACATTTATAAAGTCAAGACATGAAGACTGATGCTTGTGAATGCATGGGCATGGATGAAGACTGGTCTATTTTTATGGTTCACTTTGAACTCGTACCTGTACTATACAGTGTCGAAATTCAACAGATAGAGCACACATACCATTGGGTCATTTGAGGGCCTGCAAGGGGGTTTCTGACTAAGATACACGCAAAATATAATATGCTAGAATTGGAGTAGGGAAAGTTAACTTATTTCCAAGAATAGGGCTGGAACCCTGACCTACATTGTAGGAAGGAGAATCAGGATGAATAATTGACTTGAACAATGTAAGTAAAATTGAGATTTCTCCGGAATTCTGTACTATAGAATACCCCTCTTACCCCAACACTATTGGTATTATAATTTGGTAAGAGAGATCATGGACTAGATAATATTGGACACTGACCTTTATAATCATTCTGAATTCTTGTGTACATGGACATATCTATGCACATGTACAGGTATGTCAAAGGTCAAATCTCAGGTGTAGGATGTACAAGTTACTGTCTGGTAGTTTCACATGACACACAGCACCCTTAAAACTTTGTGTCAATACCGGATTAGCTGGCTAAGCTGGAGATTTATTCAGTATAATGCAATATTATTGACAGGGTTATAGTTGCAGGGTATTAAAGGGTCTTCTGGTCCTATACAAACAGCCATAGACCCTGTGTTGAAAAACGAAAGGTTGTGTGGGCTGGAAGTACAGTTCAAAAGAACTGGTAACTACATATAATTGAATAATTCTATTGGCTTTGTTTTCTCAATTGCCAATATCAGGGATGGGCTGATCCGTTGATAATTTAGAGAGTATCTGGAAATTTTACCAACAATAGTGCTAGCTACATGTAAGCTCTAAGCCATACATTTTTCACCTTAAAAAGAACCCAAAGACGAGATTCCAATCTATACATGTATGTTCTCCGAATTTTCCCCTCAGAAGGAACCGGCCTGAACAGATTGCTCATTTAAAAATCTGAGTAATCGAGCGTACTCAATTACTTTGGTGTAGAATTACCTGTAGCACGAGTTTATGAACGCCTACATGTGATGTTGATGTGTTTATGTCTACGTTTTCACTCTCCATCAAAGGCACATGTACGGGTACCTACATGTTTTCTGGAAGTGTAATTAGACTGGGTCATTTTGACATGCACTCCGTGTTAATTTGGTTCCAACACCTGTATCCGCCTTTCTACAATCTTAGAGGGCTGCTGGACCAGCACCTACACTGTACATGGATGATATGTAAACATAAATCCAGCCCTAAACACATCTATATTATCTTAACACTTCCCTTGGATATTGGCCAAATATTCTGAAGGGATGGTTCCATGTTTGAAACTTGACAGAAAAAGAAATGGGTGTGATAAGGGTCAGGGATTGTAGCCTAAACATTTCCTCCTATAATTTTGCCTGTTCAATGTTGTTTTGACAAAACACATGTACAGTCTGACATTTGTTAAGATTCAACCTTTCCTAAAACCATATAGCTGCTTTGAATCTGGCAATAATTTCATAAACCCACTCCACTTTTTGATACCGGTACCCTTAGTGTTATGGCCCCTAACTCCAATTTCTGCTGTTCCAGACACCCATACACCCTTGAATGTATTGTAACATCATCTATTAGTGTTGAAAAGAACCACAAGAAATGGACTTGACTTCTTCAGAAAGGAAGAAGTTATTTTATTATGTCTTTAAGCCACATTCTAAAATCTGAAAATTTAACATTTAGGATTGAGACAAACTGCAAAATAAGTTGGAAAACGTGAAGTTGCTGCACTTTTCATGGTTTTATCAATATGTTTACTTGCAGACTGTGAATAAGCATGAATTGACATATATTACTGTGCAGACATGAATCTTCCAGCTTCCCCGCCTCAGTAAAATCTGAACATACACACCACATGAGGCATGGTCCCTTAGTTGTATTTGATACCCTGAAATGAAATGGTTCTAAATAGTTTGTTTGGATTTTTTACACTTGTTTTACCAGAAAGCTTCCAAATTTAAGTGCCATGAGCTGTCAAAACACAAAGAACTAACTCTTCTTAATGTCCGAGAAACACTTGTCACTCAAACCAGTCCATATCGTTAAGTGCAGCAAATTTGTGTGTTGTAAACACAAAGTGACTAGATAACCTGTATGTGATATACATATCAGGATGTTTCCGGGGCAAGGTACAATTATTTGCCAAATTGTGTTTATATCCTTTTGATAAACAGAGACCTCATTCCCCATGTGAATGCAGCTTTCCCATTTAATTCTTATACAAAGGTTTGGCCTGGCACACTTACGGGTACACTGACATGTGACTCCTGGCGTAAATTTGTGGTTCATACTTTTCCTCTCCTTCCAATGCCTGTAGTAAGGGGACTATTTTGCTGGACTATTTTTGACTTGAAGTTGCTAAAAGTATCACCTTGGAATAGTAGGTTATTTTGATGCATATTTAACATATTTACACCAGTTATCAATAGTTGAAAATATTCCCTATGCTGTAGTCATAGACAGGAGAAGTTGTAAGAACCACAAATTTACGCCTGGAGTCGTGCTTCAGTGCACCCATTGATGCACCGGGACAAACCCTTGTCTGAGAATTAAACCGGGAAAGGTCCATGAGATGCAAGTAAACACAATCAAACATACAATATATAATACAGGCACATACATGTACTACTCATACTCATAGATGTACATGTATTAAGGTATTTCATTCTGTGGGACATTTTCAGAAATTATTTCTCTTTATCTCAAGGTCCCATAATGATACCAGCTCAGAAATTATTTCTCTTTATCGCAAGGTCCCATAATGGTACCAGCTCAGAAATTATTTCTTTTTATATCAAGGTCCCATAATGATACCAGCTCAGAAATTATTACTCTTTTATCCCAAGGTCCCATAATAACACCAGCTCAGACATTATTCTCTTTTCATCTCAAGGTCCCATAATAACACCAGCCCAAAGAGATGAAGTGGGCCATATTATGATATAAGGGGCAATGTTATAGGATGGTTGTATACTCATCAAAGGCTGCTTTGACTTAAACATTCAATTTGTTAAAGAAGTTATAATTAATTTTATTCTTTGGGTAATCAATGCAGATGAGGTCATGTATTGTCTGAAACAAAGTACATGTTCTTTCTGCCGTGGCTTATCAATCTAGTATCAACCTGAATACCGACAATCTATCGTATCAATACATGTAAATACAAAGGTAGAAGAAGCCGAGACTAGTTTTCTGGGGCTGAGCCATAATATTGTAGTGTAAAAGTACAAGTGTCACCATGTGTGACCATGTGAAATGACCCGGAAACATTTTACTACATAATCGGTAGGTTTATCTTTTACTGCCCCATTTCATTGGTCTTTTATCAATGAAAGGTTTTTGTTAATGGAATTTGGGCATGGTAAACCTAGAACATTTACAACATATATTTTCTTTCTCCCGACTTTTGTTATTTTGTTCCTTAATATTTCAACAAGTTGACTAATTTGTCTCAAATTTCACCTGAATAACTACAGGGTCACACAGATGTCACTTACCAAAATTGAGGTCAAAAGTCAAGGTCACTGTGACCGAAAAAAAAGTCTAGAAATCATAAATCTCTTCTTTTTTTGGTTGAATATTATTGAAAAAAGAATTGAGATAGAAAAGTCCAAGGCCAAGGCCACTTGATAAACAAATACAGAAAACCATTGACAATCGCATGTTTGTGAGTGGATGCATCTGAAACATAATTGGACAGTTGTACATTTCTATTGACTTAATTAGTGCCAATGTATAGGCTTAGAACTATTATAGATTTACACTAGGGTGAAATTCTCTACTGTTCAAGTACTGTACTCTTCCAAAATCTCTACTACTACATGAACCATACTCGCCCCCCCCCCCCCTCCTCCTCTCATGGTGAGAGAATGGAACGAATGGATAGTTTTCGAATAACTAACCTGTTCTCAATCAATTTTATGTTTCCCATAACTACTTATATACTTTCATGGTGAAAATGTTCAGATTGATAATGGATCTTGACATTACACCATGAATTAAATTTAGCTCAAAGCATGCTTGTCTGCATTTTGGTCTTTCCATCTTTGGACATGTGTCCTATAAATTGATACTCATTGAAAAAAAAAAATAATAAAAAAATATACTCGCCAAAATCCATGTTGCCATGAAAAGGTCAACACCTGATACGCTGTATGGGTGTAATTCACACATGTTTTATCATATTATCAGACACAGATCCTCTGCATGTACAGATATGCCTGCTGTAGTACACACACATGAAAACCCCCATGATCTGACTCTTCTATTTCTGGACTGGCCTTTGCTCCTGTGTTTACCTACAAAATTGGTCATCTAAAGAAGTTTTCTTTGGGGCTGTGTTGGGTTACAGAAAAGCATGTGCTTCTAATTACTATAGATTTTACACACCTTGTTAGTGGTATATAACTGATACATGTACATGTAGGTGCTTCAGTGATCCCACAAAATGAATACTTTTAGAATGGAGTCAAATAGGCCCTTGGGTTCTCCTACATATCCTTTGACCTTTGCAAATTGCAAGGTGTTTTGGTACAGATACATGTAGACCCAATCAGATCTCTTACTCAGTGGGCAGTCATAATATCCTTACTGTGAAATTGTGTTTGTCTTAAAGATTGCCTTTCACTGAAATACTGCTAAGGTTAAACCTAACTCACTCACCCTTAAACATTTTGCCCTGTTTACTGTATAGCATAGATGTAGTGTTAGTCAAGAGACTTGTCCACCTGTCCTATTAATCCATATTTGGAAAGGTAATATAGATAATATAGGAAGTTGGTGGGCAAAAATGAGATTAAACAGGACAGTTGATATCCTGGATAGCACCACTATGTTCTATACATCAATCCCACATCTATAGGCTTACTCCATTGTCACGAGACTATATGTATGTCTACATACGTTTGTTAAACCATCAAGTATGTATCATGTGTATAATCAAGTAACTGATGAAAATACTCGTTAATACAAACCTGTGTACGGTAATGCCTCTAATAATTCAATAATAATAATAATTCAAGGGGCCCTCAGTGGCCACGTGGTCTGAGGCACTTCGCTGGTGACCGCTAGCCTCACACCGCTGAACCAGCACGGGTTCGAGCCCATGCAGCTGGTTGTGTGCAGGGTTCGTATGGGGCCTGGAAAGCCTTGAAAAGCATGAAATTTAGCCAGTCCCATTTCCAGGCCTGGAAAGCCTTGAAAATCAACAAAATGGCCTTGAAATTTTACCTGATGGCCTTGAAAAAATAACTGTCTTCAGGTTTATTTTATAAGTGCAAGTTTGTGGCTGTATAATGCGGTGTGGCGCTGCACAGTCCTGCCAGTCTACCGTTGTCGGTATTCCATGGTATACAGCTATCCCATAATTTACTTACCTCCCCTGAATAGGTGTATATATCTTGCGGTGCCAAACACTGCATAATTTAATTTGAATATGTCAAGCATATTATTTCAAATGTACAATGTACCAGTGATTGGAGTTCTCCAGTTTTATCTCAATTTCCAGCATTTAACAGGATTTTGAACCATAAAATATGATTTTCAGATCGTGTTAAGTGACCTACCACAATCTCCGACTAATGGCTTTAGGCTTCTGTTTAATTAAATGGAATTAAATCCAGTCGGTGCTTGCTGTGATGGATGGAACTCCTTGTCCGGTAATCTGAAATATGTACTGAAAATATTTGATTACCAGGACCGATTTAGATGACAATCTAGAGTTTTATTTCCCAGAAATCACTTAGAATGCTTCTCCAGCCTAAAGTGCTGGGATAGTATTTTTCCAGCTGATAATGGCCTGGAAATGTGAATCTGTGGCCTGGAAATTGACAATGGCCAAGGTGTACGAACCGTGTGTGTGGAAGTTTGTTAGTTGCTTGCCGACCCCCCCCTGATAATTCAATCACAGGAAGTGAAATTTCCCACCTTAAAGTCTGACCTAATTTATTAGAGCAATTAGCAGACATGGTCCAAAATCATGGGAATTATCCATTATTTCTTTATTGCAATGATTTAGAGAGCCATATTTTATGGTTTTTATACAATTTATTAGAACCACTAGAATTTTGATAGGGGGATGAAATTATTGAGGAGATTACCATTCTTGTAGATCAGAAACTCGTTGTTGAAAGATAACTGGAGGAACTTCCTGGTATTCCCACTTTTCAAACCCTGCAATCGTGGCAATAATCTTAGGAACTTGGGAACATTCACATCATGTGCACCCATTCTAGATGTATGTTTATTGAATGCAGATACACTTGTATTTGTATGCACTTTCTCGTCATTGATATGAATTAAATCAAAATCTGAATATTCTCTTTCTCTTCTACAGATCAAACAAGTCGGTAAAGAAGAGCTTCCAAAATGGCTTTCCTTCGACAAGAGTTTGCAAGCGCTACGAGGAGTACCTAGCGCCAGTGACAAGGGTCCCTACAATTTAGAAGTTATTGCCCACGATGTGAATAACGTAGCTCAGGCCAAGGATGTTTTCTCCATATTCGTGAAGGATGACGCGCACCATATCTCCAGCACCAAACCCCTCAAGTCGATGGGTAAGAGTGCCGCCAAGCCTGTCAACTGTCAGAATGGTGAACCTGTCACCATGGTAACAATCGTCGTAGATACAGATCTGGATCAGCTATCACCTGAAGACCGTGTTGCGCTGGTAAACCAACTGACGTCGCATTTGAATATTGCTGCAGAAATGCTCAAGATAGCACCAGTTGGAGACAAACCCAAATTTGACAGCTCTGCACTGGTGGCTGGGCCGGGTGATGCAAAATCTTCCAAATTTTCTGGGGCTTTCGTGTCCTGGCTGGTAGGCTGTGGTAAAGTGGAGTCCGATCATATGCCGATCCTACAGCAAGTGGAAACATCCTCAGCTAATGGAGACATGTCCAATGCAATTGGTCATTCTATCGTTGGCTGGCATGTCACCAACAGTCGACTACAGCCCAGTGTGAAGCGTGTCCGACGACAGATACGTGCCACTGCTACACCGGGTCTAACGATGGCACCGCCAACCAAATTGCCAGTTGCAACGGTTACTGCCACGGATGTAGGAGGAGAGACCGATATGACTCGTGAGGTCCCCATCATGGTGTCGCCAACATTCACCATGGACATGGTGCAACCGACCAAGACACAGCCTACCCGCTCCAGACCAGTGGACAAGGTCACACCATCCAGACGTCAGCCACCCAAAGCCAGTGCGACGCAAATACAACCAACGAGAGTGGTTGAAATGGAGACTACAAGAGGTGTGATGGAAACAGGGGAACCAAAAATAATGTCAATAACTCCGACAGGCATATACACGGATGACACTGCCATGACCCGCTCACAGGTCCTAGAACCGTCAATCCCCATACCCGAACCCGAAATGACCAGGAAAACCGAAATGCTACCCACAACCAAAGAGATGACCACTGAACCAAGGGGGGAAACCAGACCGACAGATGCCACTCAAATGCCACCAATGGTGACTACAACACGGACAACTCCAACCACCGCCCGCCCAACTCAGCGCCGCACGCCTCGCCCCACCACTCCAAAACATGTACGTCCTAAACCTGTGCATCCATTCAATTGTCCTGAAGATGGAGTGGACCGTCACCCTGAGGTCTGGGAGAAGATTGACAACATTCAGATCATGGTTGGCGAGGTTCTTCGATTCAAAATTCCCCAAAAGGCATTTTTTGACTGCGAGCAAGGAGACACGAGAGAGCTTCGCCTCGATCTGTTTGACAAAGACGGAACTCCAGTGGAAGAAGCAATCAGTTGGCTTCGTTTTGATGACAAGAAACAGGTGATTATAGGTCTACCTATGAAAGAAGACGTAGCTGTGTACAATCTCTTGGTCATTGGTCTCGACAGCAAAGGTGGTGTTGTACGGCAGAAATTTGATGTCGTCGTTGTGAGTGCTGACGAAGCTGGTGCGGCACCCAACCATGAATTTGCAATGACCATAGATTATGACTACAATAAGTTCATGGGTGACCCAAAACACCGAATCGACATGACAAACAAAATCGCTCGACTGTATGGAGATAAAAATGCTAAGAAGATGACTGTAACGCGGATTGCTGAAGGATCTGTTATATATTCCTGGACTAATAACTCTATTCCGACAGATAGCTGCCCAGTAGGGGACATTGTAAAACTTCTGAGTAAATTCATGACAAAGAACTTGACCTTGACGGAAGAAGCTAAACGCTCCATGGAACCATATGTGATTTCTAACGGAGCAGCGGTCCCCCAAGGAAGCTGTGGTAACCAGGATTTTGAAGCAGCCCTCCAATCTTCTGACTTAGATGCCACGGCGGAACCAACACCGCCTCCATACCAAACACTACGTCCTGTCACAGGTGGGAAACCCTCCGGGACCACACCAGAAGGGGTCGTGCCTGCCGACAAAGCCAAAGACGGTGAAAATGATGACGATATCTGGATCACGACTGTTGTACCAGCAGTTGTTATTGTAGCCATTTTGCTGATTGCTCTGCTGATCGCCTGCATACTCTATCGCAAAAAGCGAAAGGGGAAAATGAATATGCAAGACCATCACACATTTGTAAACAAAGGTATTCCTGTCATATTTGCCGATGAACTGGAGGATAAGCCCTCCGATTCTTCCAAGCCACTTATCATGGAGGAAGAGAAACCGCCGAACCCTCCGCCAGAGTACCATCGGTCATCGAGCGAGAGTCCGGGCTCTACTCCGCCCTCAAACCACAAGGACCCCCACGCGGCGACCACAGAAGAGGAACAGGACGAGACGGATGTAAACTCGCCACTATATAGACCACCCCCTCCTGTTACTGCTTCTAGTGAAAATAAACAACCTAGGCCACATGTGCAACCTGCTTACAGAAATCCACCACCATATGTTCCCCCCTAAGACAGTACTGTGAGTTTAGGATTTTCTGGTTGTCGCTTATAATTGGGAACATTGAACTGGAAGGAAATCTCTCTTATAAGTATAATCGTAGGGTGCTTAAAAATATGTCCCCCCTCCCATCCTCCTTAGCCAAAACTGTTCCGGCTCATTCCAGTGGTCGATGACACCGTGGACTAGCTACAATGTACAAGGCCTGGAATGAGGGGGGGCTGAGGAAGGAAGGGAGATTGTGGGTGTGCGGAAACTGCAGAATGAAAAAGTACACGTCATATGCAGGTACATGGATGTGTGGTATTGTCTGTGGAAGTTAGAAGTTTTCAAGGACTGACCCCAGTGTTCACAGACTGGGCACTATGCAACTCAAGCTAGCTTACAGGTCCTGATAGGTGGTTCATTGTGCTTAGATCTCTGCATGTTCTAGAACTGTTGACAATGGACTGTGTTTGGTTTGTGTGTAGAGCCTCTGTAATTGTTGGAATTCCCCTTAGTAAATGTTGGAATTCCCCTCTGAAATGTTGGTATATTCCGCTCAGTCATATTGGAATTCCCCGTCTTGGATTTCACCATGACCTATGGAGACATAGGACTTTGTCACAAACTGATGCATTTAACGGACTTAATCTGTAGTATTCACACAGTTTGGTGCAACAATCTTGTGCTTCTTGTATGTACAAGAATATACATTAATATTTTGAGTTGACATGAACGTTTAGAGATCCCTTTGTCTTGATGTGCACTGTTTGTTCTCCCATACATGCATGCGAATTGATACACATGTAGCTGTGGCATATTGTCACAAGCGTATTTGTCTCGTTTTAAGATACATCTACAGGTAGATTGTTTAAGTACAATAGGATTGCCATTCAAGTTGAATACAATGTTGTATTTCTGGCATACAAGTACATTCTACAGCAAATGGCTCGGACAGAACGTAAATGGCCCAGCAAACTTTGTGTTGTATGCATGCATTGTAATTACTGCTGTACTAAATTTCACCCGTTGGACAGTCACAGATATATTATAATGTAAATAATGTTACGTGATCAGTGCGCATCCAAGTTCCATGGAACACGAAGAAAGTTGGTTGCATGTACATGTATGCATATTGGCTTCTAGGATCATACATGTATTAGAAACGATCATGAATTCTCACGCTTGTACTGAATGATTCTACCAGTCTTTTAGAAATGTACATGTTCACCTAATATCCTTTTGATATTATTTTCACAAAGACCTCACAATCAAAACACAGTGTTCACAATGAGATGGTGCATTAGTTAATGGGCAGCCTATTTTAATGTCCTGTTTGGACTGTTTTGTTTTTCTCCGGAGAGCAAACTTGAAGAATTAGTGGAAGTATGTCCATTGATTACCCAGCGATATATTCTTCCGTAACAGGGTGAATCGTTTTAGTTGAATGATATTTTATCGAACCCTTTACCTCTTCCATTTTCGTCACAATTGTTGAAGATCTAGAATTGATGAAAGCAAGTGAATGAATTATTTTTACATTTTGTTGGTTAATGTTTCTGTTTCTTTAAAGAATATTTTATTGACTGACTCGAAATGGAGCCTTGACCTGATGCTCATTTGTTAAGTGTTGCCGGAGAAAGTGAAATTATCAAAAATGAATTGAACATTGGTTAGTCTGAGGGGCTGAAAGTTAGAAAATGTCCACTGCCCATACAGTGTTTTTGCCTTAACTGAGCAGCAGTTATGTAAATTACAATGTAGGATTTCTAGTGTAGTCTACCCTAGTTCACATATAACCATGGTATACTTGTCCGAAAGCTTGATTATTTCGTTGGCTAATACTATTTATGAATTATGATCACTCGATGTGCCAATATCAAGTCAGTCAGTTACATTTTGTAAGCTCTCAGACTTGGCGGTACTCAAGTTTGCCTTTGTAAAAGTTACGTCCATTGTGAAATTGAATCGTCAAAACTACAGATTTGTCCACATCATCGAATCTGGTCCTTGTTGTTTTTGCTTTTCAACCGTGCTTTAGAAATAGTTTAGTCTTTAATTAACTGCCAGTTCGGAGAGCTGGAGAAATGCTGACTGACACAATATGTAGCTAACTTTACACTGTATGTCGTGTATCCCATATGTTTTCTTTGTGTACCTCAAATGAATCATTTTGTAATTATTATTATTATGTTATAATGTTATTATATTAATTATTAACGCTGTCATGAGCTGCGCCTTTATTATTCTGGTATTTTATCATTGTAAATGGGTACATGTGTTCAGGATAAAAGTGCTTCACATTCTGACCTTGTACTGCCAAGCATTTTCACAAAATCACATATACCTCTTATCGTCAATAAACAGTATAAATGCCATAACTGAACGTCGTATTATGTCACGTATTGTAGTATTCTGTTAACCCCCTCCTTCCTAGAGTCCATTGATATTACAATTTGAGAGCCTTGTTCTGGATAACCCAGACTATAACTGATATGATAACACTGTGTTGTAGTGAAGATTTATAGGAAATAAATGACTTGCTTGGCCAGCCAGCCAAGGTGATTCATCAGAGTCTATATAACCAGTACATACATCATGTGAGGAAAGGTAAAATGGTAAATGAAACACAAGAGAAAAGGCCACCCAGACATTTGGCATTTATATTGTTAGGATACTCACTCAAATTATTGTCAACTGAAGGCGTTTCCAACTGCCTTCAGTCTTTCTCCACTGACTAAAAGGAACATCCATAAAGTGAAGGAATATTTTACACTTCAAAACAAAATGCTACATGTTCAAGATCAGATTCCAGCATATATGTTAGCAAAATTCCAAGTTTCTAGCCAGCCCTATGAACATGGATACTTTATGGATGTCTCCAAGCTAATTTTGCACCAATTAGGATTGAGTGACAACCAGTCGATCTGTTTTTACCCATCCTTTGTCTGGTTTCTCCTTGGATGCTGATATTGTACAATTTGAGGCCAGTTGCCATGGTAATGGTATTGAAATGCAAGGTCCTGTAAATATGTCCCTCCTTAATGTGTAAGATAAGCCACAGGGACAACTGTATTGTAGTACAATTTGTGCTACATATACATGTATATCATCCTGTTCTGTGATTTACTAGGACAGTTAGAATTATGCAGTAATAAATTATTCACCATTTTCGCATAATATATATGTGGGTTAATTTTTTTAAAGTCCCCGTCATTGAGGAAGTGGAAATACAGTGTATCCTATGTGATCATGACATGCATCTGCACATCTGGGTATAATATCTAAAATTTCTGGTGGAATACCCGTCTTGAAACTCGTAAGCTAAGCATTACAATCCCTCAACAGTCCTTTGGAGGGGTGTACACTGTATTGGCCAGTTGTAAGAACAACAGAACAGTTTGATCTGAACTACAACATACTATGGTTGTTTATTCTGAACTACTATTACAGTTTGTTTTGAACTACCATGGTGGTTTATTTGAACATTGAGCTGAAATCTTGCGGCGGTTTGATCTGAACTGCTGTGGTGATTCATTCTGGACTGCTACAGCAGTTTTATTTGAACTACCATTGTGGTTTATTCTGAACTGCTATAGCAGTTTCATCTGAACTACCATGGTGGTTTATTCTGAACTGCTATAGCAGTTTCATCTGAACTACCATGGTGGTTTATTCTACTGCTGTAGCAGTTCGATCCGAATTACTATTGTGGTTTATTCTGAACTGCTATTATAGCAGTTCGATCTGAACTACCATGCTGGTTTAGTGTGAACTACTGTAGCAGTTTTATCTGAACTACCATGGTGGTTTATTCTGAACGTCAAAGAAAGTTTGATCTGAACTGCTGTGGTAGTTATCTGCACAACTGTGGTAGTTACATCTTGACCACTTTGGTGGTTTGAACTGAACTACTGTAGTAGCTTAATTTCAATTGCTGCTATGGTTTAATTTGAACTGCTGTAGTTGTTCAGTCTCAACTGCTGTGGCAGTTTGATCTGAACTACTTGGTTGTTAGATCTATACTGCAGTGGTGGTGTAATTAGAACTACTGTGGGGATGTTTGCTTGAACTACTGTTGTGGCTTATTTTCAACTAATGTGGTTTGATTCAAACTGCTGTGGTCCTTTGACCTGACAATGTGGTAGGATAATTAAACATTTCAAAGTGGTTTGATATGATTCATATATTAAATCTTTATCGAGTTAATATTAAATCTATAATGAGTTATCCGAAGATCTGAATAACTGTTTTGATTGTTTTTGAGCGAATGTAAAATTTGTACAGTTGTAATAAGAGACTAAGTATATGTATTCCCGAGCATGAGAAACTGTCCGGTCTCGCTGTGTATGATTTAACTCCTCGTGTTATAGTACTAGATAATTATGCATTATGCTCTGAGTATCATGTAAAAGTTTTATTTTGTTTTTTTTTTGTGTGGCTGCACATTCATCATTTTGATTCCAGTCAGTGCAGACATGATTATAGAAGAACTGAATAAATTTTGTTTCCATTCTAACATCAACTTATATTTGTTTGTACTTTGTCATTGTTCATCAGGTTGGTGTGAAAAGATAGACTTTGTCTGAGGACATGCCTTCTGTCCTGTTGACACCCTATTGTCAAGATGTCAAGTCATGAAAATTATCCTAGTTTAGGTAAACAATACTCTAGTACAGTGAGGTATTTTCTTGGTTGTCATGTTCATATATGACTCAACCTGCATTTGTTCAGCCAATCAGAACATAGGTAGGCCCATCCCCAACCAGTTGTGGGTGATCTTAATTGACTGTGTTCCCAGTACCTTGCGGAGTTTAGCTTGACAACTGAAAGCCCGCTATGGGAGACCTTTCTTCATCTTGGAAAAGTATCTAATTTTTCAGAAATTTTCTCTTTAGATATTGTTCACACGCAAATATGACCGCTATTCTCATTTTGACCTCTGTGACCTTCGAAGGCTGATCCAGATCAGTCCGCAGGAAACTTTACAAATAAGCTCTCGGGTAGAATTATTTCAAAGATCAAGGTTCTAGCTCAGTTTGCTCCTTAGCAAAAGGCAGTGGGCACATTTTCCTAGCAGACATTTGCATTTTGCACCTATATTTTTGGAGACCAAATATGACATTGGAAAACGAATGGTAACAATGGAGGATTCTATAATGAACCTTCAACCCATAAGGCCATAAGTTAACAGTGTTTGAAGAAACAAAGCTAAATCTTGTGTAATAGTACACAATACGTGTCCGGACAGTTTTCTGAATTCAGAGTGGGGAAAGAACAAGTGAGGCTGAAAAAGAAGAAACAACATTTCGAGAGAAAACTTTATCACCAGTTCGTATTGGTGTAGTCTTAAATGAGGTGCGCTCATTGAAGGAGAGAAACTGGGAGGACTGGACAAGAAAGCCTAATATGATTTACTTCTGGGGACTTACGTCGTGTGATATGCACAGTCTTCTCCCGCCTTTTCGTTATTAGTTTCTGAACTTTTCAACAAATTGACTGATTGCTCTCAAATTGCACCAGGTTAACTATGCGGTCACGCAGATAGCGCGTACCAAAACTGAGGTCACTAGTTAAAAGGTCACTAAGGTAAAAAAATAATAAATTATTGAAAATTACTATTCTTGGCGTGTAGATATATATGAGAAGACGAAGAATCCGAAAACAAATGGTCGATATCACAAATTGGCCCCAAAAAATCATCGAAATTCAAATTATCTAGTTTAATGGATACATCAGATATGCCAGGTGAAATTGTCAAAGTACAAGCAGGTGAAATGCATTGCCCCTCGCCCATAAAAATCCCCCCCCCCCCCTCTGAAAATGTTGAAAACCTTATCTGTGCTATTACTCCAGTCCAAGAACGTGGACTGTGATCAAACTTCAGAAATAACCTCATCCTGACAAAACAAGAAACCTGATCAGATCGACTTTGAAAATGAACCTTGTATCTTCCTGGCTTGGTGCTCAGCAAGAAGAGGATAGATCAAGGACTGATTGGCCAGGTGTCCGGGGGATAATGTGGCTGCATGGGTCATCATATATGATTGAAAAATTGTTGAAGGTGATGTTAAAATCTCACTCACTGGATAACTCGTATAAACATAAACCCGAAGATGTTTTATCCCTGTTACAATCACTTGGTCATGAAACTGGATAAATTCATATCAACAAGGCCTTGTTCTTCTTCAGTCCATTGTATCCGACATTATACATACATACATATTGAGTATTATCCTAGTTTTGAAATGTACCCAATATACCCAGGTCACTTAAAATATGGCGCTGGGTAATAAGAAATATAAAATCAAACTCCATTTCTTTGGATTGTTAACTGGTGATTGTTTAAGAAGATCTGGAAGTTTATATACCGGTAACCTGAAGATTTATGGTGTCGACTGGCTTACAAATAATCGCTCAGATGACTGAAAAATGAAGAAACAAATCACCGTTTTTCCGTAACAAATTAAGACCTAATAGAATTAATATATACGCTGGTTGAAATCGAGAGCACGGTTATCCAAAACGCGTTTGGTGCTAACTGAATGAAGACTCAAAATGATTATAAAATACATTATTGATTATAAAAAATTCTAATGCAAGTATAGCGGTAAAGCTGAGTACCGTATATATTAGTTTATCTGTCATGGATAATAGGAACTGCCACTGATTATTCACACAAACTTTAACATCATTCGATATCAAGTCTGGTTATCATTTGCGTACACTTCGCTCCATCCATAAGAGTCTTACCGCTTACCAGATGGTTACAGGTTGGTCTGGTTCTTTCACTGTTCATTAGGGACATTTCCACTTTCACCAGTTCTAAGTTGTTCTTGTGAGAGTTTATACCGGTCGACGAAGAATGCACGTTTATTGGAGCGACGGATTTATTGACAGTATCGCCAGCAATCTTCGGAGTTTGGCACTTATGGTGATTCTCTCAGAAAAAAAGCTTTCCAGCAGTAAAAATCCTCGTAATACTCGACCTGTCTATGATTGAACGATTTCTCAGAAGGGTTTTGGTTCCATTGCATCATCACTGTGAGTATCTGTTGACCTTTGAGCTGGAGAGTATACGAAGCCTACCGGGATAACTCGACATGAACCTACTCCAATTATAAACCCACTTACGCTCTGAAAATGTCAGAAACATTTTTGGATAACTTAGATCAAAGATCCCTGGTGCCAACGATTTCCAAGAGTCAATTGAAATGGTTTTTCCGTGTGGTATTATGTTTTGAGTGGTGCGAGATTAAATTGTGTATGCGTGGAAACCCTGAAAAGTAGAGAAGGGAAATTGGTTGCATTTTGATTTGCAGCCTTTGATATACAAATCCAACGTTTCCTGGCAGCACGTTTCTTGGAATTGGTCGTTTTGACCATATATGGGCATAGATAAAGCTGGTGCTTGGTACAACTCACTAATCCGGATGAATCATACTGGCTTGAATCGATACTGCAGAAACAAAAATGTAAGCGACCATTTGTTGAGTGAAACAAGAAAATCAATCTGGTCGAGGTATGATTATACGCATCCATATATTTCGTGCATTATGAAGTACCAGTGTAGGGCGATAGTTTTGTTAAATATAAGATGAAGCATCCACTGTTATATGTGTACAGTCCGACTGTTATATGTGTACAGTCCGACTGTTATATGTGTACAGTCCGACTGTTGCATTTCATTCCCACATTGACATTGTCACAACCCCTGAATTGTCACGAACCTTGTGTTCTTGCTAATCTTTTTTATTTATGAGAAACACTGAAACGAAGGGGGGGAGGAGAGGTTATGAAAAATTTGCTATAGGAAATTTAAAAAAATAATTTTTCAGACTAAAGAAGTATTCTATTATAAAACTCATAATCTTGGATCTCTAGGCAGGCAGAAATTAGGTGTTTTCCCTCAACGAATCTCATATGAATTCATAATCCATTCGATGTACAGATGTTCGTTTTCCACGATTACAATGGATGTCGTTCAGCATCAAACATCAAACAAAAATCAAACATTTCTTCTGATAGGAAAATTAGAATTGAGCAGGACATTATCTTCCATATTTCTCAAAATTGTATAGGTTTAAAAGCTCGTGTTCTTTTTCTAGATACACACTTTCATTCTTAATACGAAATGCTGTTTCTTATATAAGTATAAATATAAATTTTGAAAATATATTCCTTAAAGCACCGGTATCCAGTTCGTTATTGTATATACTATATCGTCTATAAGTCTTGATTTGATTTGGGGCATGCGTGTAATTCAATAGAACTGGGTTCTGTTATGCTGTATACTAAATGGCACATTCCTTCTAAATCCGATAACAAGCGTCTGGTCCATCATTCATTATTCAGCCGTCGTCCATTGGATGGATGGGTGGATGTACTTGGGCACTCCATCGCACCGCGATGGGCACAGGTCGTGCGAACACGCCGTGCAACCCGTTTCCCATTAAAGAATAGCTTCGTTTATAATCCAAAGACCTATTCCATATTCCATATAACAGCATTAGCACCAAATTCAAAAAGACAATCCTAGTATACAAAAAACATAGGCTAGTTTCCTGCAGAAGCGGTCAACAGTTTTCAATGATGCCGGCAAGTCATGATGTTCCAAAAATATCAAATCCGTATCGCTGATCAGTATTCTTAATCCATATGATCCACGCTGCCGATGGTGTAAATCTTAACCCTTTAAACCAAAGTTCAAGGCTGTATGATAATCACAGGTATGAAATCTGAAGTGGTAGGTTATTTAAACTTCAAGTGTCCGGTTATTTTCCAGTCTAGACGATTCACGCCTCCCATACCATTGTGTCCAGTGTTGGTCAGCAGTGACCAGCGTGAAATCTCTCGGCGGTCATCATGGGTGAAATGGTCTGGACAATGTACCAACAGTGCGTTAAGCAAATCGTCCCACAGAAGTTAATACTGACCCGTACTCCACCGACGATTGTTTAATCTCGACTCTTTCTCAACTTTGTTCCACGATCTTCTGAACTTCAATCTCATTGTCATTTCCTCTCTTTTATTGCCGAGAGTCGAGGATTCAAAATATTGTACGAGAATGTAATCATTATCTGATATTTCCCACTGACCAATAACTGCTTTTCATTGTATCCAAGTTCTAATTTGAGACCGTTGATCAAAGATCGCTTCATAATACACTATCCCGAATCTACTTCATGTTGGCTTTGCCAAGGCATACATTGGATTATTGTGAACGATATATACTGGTTTGCAATGAGTTTGACAGAAGGGTTATTGCCTTCAAATCTGGCATTGACATGACTATAGGGAAACCCATTCGACAACCGTAAATAAATCTCATAAAAATTGAACAATTGGGTTGTGAAGGTATTCGCCATATACTGCTTGTGTGTTTCGTCAGAAACAATAACTAGTTGATTTGCTTTTGGTTTCGTCTATTTAGCTACCTTTGTCGTTTTCATATAGTTTTGCTGCATGAATTCCTGACCCCAAGCTTCAAAAACTACGTAAAAACGATGAGCTCCTATTAAGGTATATGACTGTCATCGTTTCTTTCAGCTCTTATACTCCTATAATACTCATAGTTCCTTTCGCGGGTGGTTGGGTGGGTTCGGGTTCCTGTTGCTTCAATGCATTTTGCTGAGAAGCAACAGGAACTTGATAATGTGATGTCTAGCACTGTAATATCACTTGTCTTTATTGCACCATGTGATCGTCCAGTCTGTGTCTTGTGCGCTGTCCTCCATGTTTATAGGGTGGATGGAGGGTGTCTGGTTCCATGCTGCTTCAAAGATTTCTTCTTTGAAGTAGCAGGAACACAACTGGGCTGGGTGGTGCTTAGTTGGTTCGTCGTGATATAGCTGAAATATTGTTGAAAGCGACGTTAAATTCTTTTTACTCACTCACTCATAGTTCCTTTCAGCTTCTCCGCCTGTCTATCTCATTGTTACTTTCAGCTTCTCCCGATAAATTATCATCGTTCCGTTCAGCTTCTCCACCTACTAATTCTCATCGATTTTTTCAGCTATAGTCCGCCTATATAATTTCCATCGTTTCTTTCAGTTTCACCCATAGTTCTCATCGATTCTATCGGCTTATCCACCTATATTTCTCTTCGTTTCTTTCAACTTCTCCACTTATGATTCTCATCGTTTCTGTCAGCTTCTCCACCTATAATTCTCATCGTTTCTTTTAGCTTCTCCACCTACAAGTCTCGTCGTTTTTTTAGCTTCACCTCCTATAATTCTCATCGTTTTTTTAGCTTCACCTCCTATAATTCTCATCGTTTCTTTCAGTTTCACCTATAATTCTCATCGTTTCTTTCAGCTTCTCTCCGCCTGTATATCTCATTGTTACTTTCAGCTTCTTCCCGTAAATTTTCATCGTTCCTTTCAGCTTCTCCACCTATGATTCTCTTCGTTTCTTTCAGCTTCTCCACCTATAATTTTCATTGTTTCTTTCAAATTCTCCACCTATAATTCTCATTGTTTCATTCAACTTCTCCAAGTAAAATTCTCATCGTTTCATTCAACTTCTCCACCTATAATGCTCATTGTTTCTTTCAGCTTCTTCCCGTAAATTTTCATCGTTCCTTTCAGCTTCTCCACCTATGATTCTCTTCGTTTCTTTCAGCTTCTCCACGTATGATTCTCATCGTTTTTTTCCGCTTCTAAATTGGTTCTTTCAGCTTCTTCACCTATATTTCTTGTCGTTTCTTTTAGCTTCTCCACCTATAATTTTCATTGTTTCTTTCAAATTCTCCACCTATAATTCTCATTGTTTCATTCAACTTCTCCAAGTAAAATTCTCATCGTTTCATTCAACTTCTCCACCTATAATGCTCATTGTTTCTTTCAGCTTCTTCCCGTAAATTTTCATCGTTCCTTTCGGCTTCTCCACCTATGATTCTCTTCGTTTCTTTCAGCTTCTCCACCTATAATTTTCATTGTTTCTTTCAAATTCTCCACCTATAATTCTCATTGTTTCATTCAACTTCTCCAAGTAAAATTCTCATCGTTTCATTCAACTTCTCCACCTATAATGCTCATTGTTTCTTTCAGCTTCTTCCCGTAAATTTTCATCGTTCCTTTCAGCTTCTCCACCTATGATTCTCTTCGTTTCTTTCAGCTTCTCCACCTATGATTCTCATCGTTTTTTCCGCTTCTAAACCTATAATTCTCATTGGTTCTTTCAGCTTCTTCACCTATACTTCTTGTCGTTTCTTTTAGCTTCTCCACCTATAATTTTCATTGTTTCTTTCAAATTCTCCACCTATAATTCTCATTGTTTCATTCAACTTCTCCAAGTAAAATTCTCATCGTTTCATTCAACTTCTCCACCTATAATGCTCATTGTTTCTTTCAGCTTCTTCCCGTAAATTTTCATCGTTCCTTTCAGCTTCTCCACCTATGATGCTCTTCGTTTCTTTCAGCTTCTCCACCTATAATTTTCATTGTTTCTTTCAAATTCTCCACCTATAATTCTCATTGTTTCATTCAACTTCTCCAAGTAAAATTCTCATCGTTTCATTCAACTTCTCCACCTATAATGCTCATTGTTTCTTTCAGCTTCTTCCCGTAAATTTTCATCGTTCCTTTCACCTTCTCCACCTATGATTCTCTTCGTTTCTTTCAGCTTCTCCACCTATGATTCTCATCGGTTTTTTCCGCTTCTAAACCTATAATTCTCATTGGTTCTTTCAGCTTCTTCACCTATACTTCTTGTCGTTTCTTTTAGCTTCTCCACCTATAATTTTCATTGTTTCTTTCAAATTCTCCACCTATAATTCTCATTGTTTCATTCAACTTCTCCAAGTAAAATTCTCATCGTTTCATTCAACTTCTCCACCTATAATGCTCATTGTTTCTTTCAGCTTCTTCCCGTAAATTTTCATCGTTCCTTTCAGCTTCTCCACCTATGGTTCTCTTCGTTTCTTTCAGCTTCTCCACCTATGATTCTCATCGTTTTTTTCCGCTTCTAAACCTATAATTCTCATTGGTTCTTTCAGCTTCTTCACCTATACTTCTTGTCGTTTCTTTTAGCTTCTCCACCTATAATTTTCATTGTTTCTTTCAAATTCTCCACCTATAATTCTCATTGTTTCATTCAACTTCTCCAAGTAAAATTCTCATCGTTTCATTCAACTTCTCCACCTATAATGCTCATTGTTTCTTTCAGCTTCTTCCCGTAAATTTTCATCGTTCCTTTCAGCTTCTCCACCTATGATTCTCTTCGTTTCTTTCAGCTTCTCCACCTATGATTCTCATCGTTTTTTTCCGCTTCTAAACCTATAATTCTCATTGGTTCTTTCAGCTTCTTCACCTATAATTCTTGTCGTTTCTTTTAGCTTCTCCACCTATAATTTTCATTGTTTCTTTCAAATTCTCCACCTATAATTCTCATTGTTTCATTCAACTTCTCCAAGTAAAATTCTCATCGTTTCATTCAACTTCTCCACCTATAATGCTCATTGTTTCTTTCAGCTTCTTCCCGTAAATTTTCATCGTTCCTTTCAGCTTCTCCACCTATGATTCTCTTCGTTTCTTTCAGCTTCTCCACCTATGATTCTCATCGTTTTTTTCCGCTTCTAAACCTATAATTCTCATTGGTTCTTTCAGCTTCTTCACCTATACTTCTTGTCGTTTCTTTTAGCTTCTCCACCTATAATTTTCATTGTTTCTTTCAAATTCTCCACCTATAATTCTCATTGTTTCGTTCTTCTCCAAGTAAAATTCTCATCGTTTCATTCTTCTCCACCTATAATGCTCATTGTTTCTTTCAGCTTCTTCCCGTAAGTTTCATCGTTCCTTTCAGCTTCTCCTATGATTCTCTTCGTTTCTTTCAGCTTCTCCACCTATGATTCTCATCGTTTTCCGCTTCTAAACCTATAATTCCTCATTGGTTCTTTCAGCTTCTTCACCTACTTCTTGTCGTTTCTTTAGCTTCTCCACCTATAATTTTTCATTGTTTCTTTCAAAATTCTCCACCTATAATTCTCATTGTTTCATTCAACTTCTCCAAGTAAAATTCTCATCGTTTCATTCAACTTCTCCACCTATAATGCTCATTGTTTCTTTCAGCTTCTTCCCGTAAATTTTCATCGTTCCTTTCAGCTTCTCCACCTATGGTTCTCTTCGTTTCTTTCAGCTTCTCCACCTATGATTCTCATCGTTTTTTTCCGCTTCTAAACCTATAATTCTCATTGGTTCTTTCAGCTTCTTCACCTATACTTCTTGTCGTTTCTTTTAGCTTCTCCACCTATAATTTTCATTGTTTCTTTCAAATTCTCCACCTATAATTCTCATTGTTTCATTCAACTTCTCCAAGTAAAATTCTCATCGTTTCATTCAACTTCTCCACCTATAATGCTCATTGTTTCTTTCAGCTTCTTCCCGTAAATTTTCATCGTTCCTTTCACCTTCTCCACCTATGATTCTCTTCGTTTCTTTCAGCTTCTCCACCTATGATTCTCATCGGTTTTTTCCGCTTCTAAACCTATAATTCTCATTGGTTCTTTCAGCTTCTTCACCTATACTTCTTGTCGTTTCTTTTAGCTTCTCCACCTATAATTTTCATTGTTTCTTTCAAATTCTCCACCTATAATTCTCATTGTTTCATTCAACTTCTCCAAGTAAAATTCTCATCGTTTCATTCAACTTCTCCACCTATAATGCTCATTGTTTCTTTCAGCTTCTTCCCGTAAATTTTCATCGTTCCTTTCAGCTTCTCCACCTATGATTCTCTTCGTTTCTTTCCGCTTCTAAACCTATAATTCTCATTGGTTCTTTCAGCTTCTTCACCTATACTTCTTGTCGTTTCTTTTCGCTTCTCCACCTATAATTTTCATTGTTTCTTTAACTTCGCCACCTATAATTCTCATTGTTTCTTTCAAATTCTCCACGTAAAATTATCATCGTTCCATTCAACTTCTCCACCTATAATGCTCATTGTTTTTTTCAGCTTCTCCACCTATGATTCTCATCGTTTCTTTCCGCTTCTAAACCTATAATTCTCATTGGTTCT